>CM032639.1:28797235-28924265 GCA_019097785.1 Fraxinus excelsior | reverse complement strand
ACACTTGTTATTTAATTATTTATGAAAATTTTGCAGTACTTAATTTTGTAAGCATAATTTACTTAATTTCAAGAATGTAAGCATAATTTGCTAATTTAAGAAGGTGGCAACCTACATGTTAGCCCAAGCAATCAGAAATTTTAGAGGAAAGTTCCAAATTACCAAATCAAGCAAAAAGTCAATTACAAAATAATTGCTTTTTTATCCCCCTTAAACAACACGCAGTATGCTTACCCTTTGGAAGAGCCGAAGAGGGAGAGTACAATGCAATGTTAAAGAATTACACTTAGCATACAACATGGGATTGTTTTTCTCTCTTCTCATACTCGCACTGTCTTCAGAAATCACAATGGTTGGAGCTCAGTCTGATCCATCAGAATCTGACTCGGGAATCATCAACGAGTACCCGCATACAAGGTTCAGCCTGTCCATGGCCATTATCATAGTCGTCACCATAGGAGCACTCTTCTTCGTTGGTCTAGTCTCCATCTACATCCGGTACTGCTTCAAGCGGTCCATGCACTCTGACAGTGCTGCCGTTGCAGTTGGGCTCGACCCTTCGGTCATAGAATCCTTCCTGAATTTCTCGTATTCTGAAGTGAAAGATCGCGAGATTGGTAAAGAGTCCTTGGAGTGTGCTGTGTGTTTGAATGAGTTTGAAGATGAACAGACCTGGTGTTCGATACACAAATGTAATCACGTCTTCCACCTTGAATGCATTGGCGCATGGCTCGACTCTCATGTTACCTGTCCAGTTTGTAGAACTAATTTGGTTCCACTAGCCGGCCATGTACCGGAATTGACTAATGTGGAAAGCACCAACCATTTGAGAAATGATGCATTTGTCACCCAAGTAGCCGGCTGCACTGAAAGTCTACCCGAGTTTTGAATATCCAAACCTACCCCCTTGTTCCTCGTCTATTCTGAAGCCTACTATGTGTTAAGAAATATATGGTTATTTTGTTTATTGTTTATTAAGGGTAGAATAGTCTTTTTAGTTTCCTTTGTTTAACCTATATATAGTCTCTTTATATTTAGGTTAAATTACTTTTTTTTTTGTATTCAATTGCATTATGCAGAATCAATGAAACTCCAGTATTCTCTCTTTCTTTCTTTCTCTTGGATTGTTTAACATGGTATCGGAGTAAAGTTTCATGAAACCCTAGTCTCATCTCTTTCTTTATTTCAAAAGGGGTTTCTTTCGGTTTCTACAATCTGATATTTCGTTTTCCTTTCTTTTGCAATCTTTTTTTTTTTTTTTTTATTATGACTACTGAAAGAGACAGTTCGCTTCAGTTTGTAAGTGTGAGGTTGGATGGAAAGAATTAATACGTTAGTCGAACTTCTGTGAAACCTAGGAATATCGTTAATGGTTATGTTGCTTTGATAAATACTTGGGAAGCAAAAAATGAAAAATTTATTACTTGGATTAACAATTCTGTTGAGCATTCCATAGGTAGAGAATGGCGAAGTATGAGACAGCCAAGGAGGTTTGGAATCATCTGCAAATGTTATTCACTCGGTCAAACTTTGCAAAGCGGTATCAATTGGAGAATGACATACAAGCTATTCAGCAGAAGAATATATTGCTTGTAGAGAATAACGGTTGGTACAATTTTTAACTGTTCTTCGCAGTGATTTTGAAGGACTTGGATGTTCAATTTTGCACCGTTCTCCACTTCCTTCTGTTAACTTGGTTGTTAGTGAGTTATTGGCTGAAGAAATACGTTTCAAGTCTTATTCTGAAAAGGGAATCATTTCTACTTCTAATCCTTCTGTGTTAGCAATGCCTTCTGAGTCACTCTCTAATAATCAGAATAAGTTTTACTTGAGGATTGCCCTCGACGAGTGCAGTTTTTGTAAGCAAAAAGGTCATTGGAAGGCTCATTGCCCTAAGTTGAGACAGTATAATAAATCGCAGGAACAATTTCAAGCTTGGAAGTCTGGCAACCAGTCACAATCGAATGCTCATAGACCACATCAGGGCTATAAACCACCACGATCTAATACTGAAGCAGTAGTTTCATCAAGTCGCTTTACCGATCTTAGTACCGTGGCTAAACAATTTCAGAACTTTCTCTCCTTACAACCACAAGCTATGTCTGCTTCTTCTTCTTATTCCATAGGTCAGTTGCCTCGAAATTCTTCAGGTATGTCACATTCTGTATGGGTCTTGGATTCTAGTGTTTTACATCATATATCTCCAGATTCTTCATCTTTTGCTTATGTGTCTCCTTCGTCTTCTATCCCTATCATGACTGGTGATGACACTCATATGCCTTTAGCATGTGTTGGTTTTGTTGTCACACCTCACTTATCTCTCCCTAATGTTTATCATATTTCGAAACTCACATTAAATCTTGTGTTGGACAGTTATGTGATTATGGTAATTTAGTCACATTTTCCTCCTCTTCTTGTTATGTGCATGATCTGCAATCTCAGAAGCTGATTGGGATAGACCATATGAAGGGTGGACTATATATTTTGGATGGGTTAAAAGTACAAGTTGCTGCTACTGCTATTACGGTTGATTTCTTTTATTTTCATTTGAGTCCTTCTTCTTCTAGTTTTTATTTATGACATTCTCGCCTAGGTCATGTTTCGTCTTCTCGTTTGAGATTTTTGGTTTCTGCATGGGCTTTAAGAAATTTGCAACCCTGTGACATTCTTGATTGTAGTGGATGTAAACTGGCAAAATTTTCAGCTTTACCTTTTAATTGAAGTGTTTTCGTTTCTTCTTCTCCATTTGATTTAATTCATTCTAATGTATGGGGGTCTTCTCATATTACCAGAAAATGAGTGTCTTGATATTATATTTCTTTTATTGATTATCATACCCGTTATTGTCGAGTTTATTTAATGAAACATCGTTATGAATTCTTTGAGATATACTCAACATTTCATGCTCTTGTCAAAACTCAACATTCTGCTGTTATCAAATATTTTAGGTGTGATTTGGGTGGAGAATACACTTTTAATAAATTTTGTGAGCTGCTTGCTTTAGATGGAACTATTCACCAAATTTCGTGTACTGATACTCCCAAGTAAAATGGTGTTGCTGAAAGAAAACATAGGCACATCGTTGAAACTGCTCGTTCTCTCTTGTTGTCTGCTTTTATTCTTAGTGTGTTTTTGGGTGAAACTGTTCTTACTGTTGTAAGTTTGATTAATACAATTCTATCTTCTCACATTTCAGGTTTTTCTCATTTCGAAAAGTTGTATGGTATGCCCTTGATTATTCTTTCTTTAGAGTTTTTAGTTGTACTTGTTTTGTTCTTTATCCTCATGTAGAACGCCGCAAGTTGTCATTTCGATTTGCTATTTGTATCTATCTTGGTTATGGTAAAGGTAAAAAGGGATATCGTTGTTTCGATCCAATAACTCAGAAACTTTATATGTCTCGTCATGTTGTTTTTCTAAAGCATATACCTTTCTTTTCTATATCATCCATTACTCATAATTTGACTAGATCTGATCTCATTCGTATAGATCATTTTTTGACGATTCTGATAGTTTGTCATCTTATGTTTCTAGTACTTCAAATACCATTTCTCATATTCTTACCATGTTATCTTTACAACCAATTCGTACTGATCATTTTGTAGGTACTGACACTTTACTCTCCGGTACACCTGAAGGTCCCTCTTCTCCTATGATCCCTCAAGCTCTGTCTGAGATTGTAGATTCACCTCTACGTCAATCCACACGCATTCGTAAGTCTACAAAGTTACCAGAGTTTGCTTATTATTGTTATTCTTCATCTTTTACTTCCTTTTTAGCTTGTATTCATTGTCTCTCTGAGCCCTTTTCCTATAAAGAGGCAATTCTTGATCCTCTTTGACAGCAAGCTATGGATGATGAACTTTCTGTTTTGCATAAGACTGGTACTTGATATTTGGTTTCTCTCTACCTCCTAGTAAGAGTGTTGTGGGTTGTCGTTGGGTGTATAAGATCAAGACTAATTCTGATGGATCAATTGAGCGATACAAAACTGGTTGGTTGCAAAAGGGTACTTTCAAAAGTATGATATTGATTATGAGGAGATATTTGCTCATGTTGCAAAAATAACTACTATTCGTACTTTTATTGCAGTAGTTTCGGTTCGTCAGTGGCGTATTTCTCAACTTGATGTTAAAAAATGTCTTCTTGAATGGAGATCTTCAAGAAGAAGTTTATATGCCCCCCCTCCTGGTGTTTCACATGATTCTGGGTATATTTGCAAACTCAAGAAAGCGTCATATGGTCTCAAACAAGCACCTTGTGCTTGATTTGAGAAATTTTCTGTTATGATCTTTTTCCTTGTATTTGCTTCTAGTAGTCATGATTCTGCTCTCTGTGTCAAGTGCACTGATGCAGATCGTATCATTCTATCTTTATATGTTGATGACATGATTATTACTAGCGATGATATTGATGGTATTTCAATTTTGAAGATAGAGTTAGCTAGACAGTTTGAAATGAAGAATTTGGGTTCTCTACGATATTTCTTGGGTATTGAGGTAGCCTGCTCACCCAGAGGTTATCTTTTTTTTCAGTCGAAATATGTTGCAGATATTTTTTAGTGGGCTAGACTAACTGATAATAAGATTGTTGATACTCTCATTGAGGTTAACGCAAAGCATTCTTCTTCTGATAATTTACCTTTGTCAGAAACTACTATATACCGTACTATTGTTGGGAGCTTGGTATATCTTACTATTACTCGTCCAGATACTGCATATGTTGTTCACGTTGTTAGTCAGTTTGTTGCTTCTCCTACTACAGTTCATTGGGCAGGTGTTCTTCGTATTTTGCGGTATCTTCGGGGTACTATCTTTCAGAGTCTTTTACTTCCATCTACCTTCTTCTTAGAGCTGCGTACATACTCTGATACTGATCATGACAGTGATCTCACAAATCACAAGTCTGTTACTTGTTTATATATCTCTTTAGGTGGTTCTCTTTTTTTTGGAAGAGTAAGAAACAATTTATTGTTTCTCAATCTTCAACCGAAGCAAAATATCATGCTATGACATCTACTACTAAAGAGATTGTTTGGTTACGTTGGTTACTTGCAGTTATGTGAGTTTTTCTTTCTCATCCCACTCTTATGTATTGCGACAACTAGAGTTGCATTCAAATTACTCACAACTCAATTTTTCGTGAACAAACTAAGCATATTGAGATCGATTCTCGCCTTACTCGTCATCATCTCAAGTATGACACAATTACTTTGCCATTTGTTTCTTCTTCTTTACAGCTTGCAGATTTCTTTACCAAATCGCATTCTATTTCCCATTTTCGTTTTCTAGTTGGAAAACTCTTGATACTTGTAGCTACCGCATCATGAATTTGATGGGAGATGTTAAGAAATATAGGGTTATTTTGTTTTATTGTATATTAAGGGTAGAATAGTATTTTTAGTTTCCTTTGTTTAGCTTATATATAGTCTCTTTATATTTATGTTAAATCATTTTTTTGTATTTAATTGCATTATGTAGAATGAATGAAACTCTTAGCATCCTCTCTTTCTTTATTTCTCTTGGATTGTTTAACACTATGTTGGGTCTTGGTAAGTTCAGGTCGCATTCCACTGGACATTCATTTGTTCAACTAGAGAACAACATTGACCGATTCACTTTGAGATTGGAGGAAGAAGTTAGGAAGAAGGTGCTGAACCGGGCTACATTTAATCGGACTGAAACAGAAAACAGCGAAGGATCCGCCTTAAAGGCCGAGAGAGCATCACTTTCAGATATCTCAAACCGGCCTTCGGTTTAGACAATAACCGGTATGGTATTTTGCCGTTGACCAGAAGAGGTTGACTTTGGTGCTGTATAATTCCAGTTGATGAACATAATTGTTTTTCCTAAACCCTTTTCTTGTTGTCAAAGATTTTCCAATAGATTTGTCTACTTTTTCATATTTTCCCATCTATAACATATCGGTTTAACCAGCTTAAGAAAATTCCCCGTTTCTCCAATCTTAGAAAGCTCGAGGGACAATTGAACACAGTATACTACAATAATGCGAATCTACGTCAAATAATACCAGAAATATGCGTTGGTATAATTTACTCAACTCATTGTAGTAAGATTTCTTTGTTTCAACAGTACAAAATGAAAAAATTTAAGATTCATTTGGGTATCTTCTGGCCTTCAAGTGCTGCTTATCCTTTCTAGTTTCTAGTTTCTAATCTGTGAAATAAAGTCTGAACGCTTCCGATGTCTTAAAAACGGTAAAATTTTGCTGACAAGTAATGACCACGGTAAATAACGTACAGGACACACTCTGCACTATCTAAGAAAGTAGAATCGGACTCCGTTTAAGACCTTGGACTTACTTTTTGATTAAATCGGAGTGAATTGGAGGAGGAACACGCCGAAGAGAGATTTTTTACTAAAGGGATCAAGGACTGGACGACATCTGTCATTAGAGGTCGATAATCAGCTTCAGTTTGTACGCACATAGCTGCAATAGCAGCCACCTGTAGAAACAAGAAAACGAGGGGAAAATATTTTATCAAAACTTCATTGACATGTTTGGTAAGGGGGATTTCAGTCAAATTTCAATCTTACTTGAATTAGATCCTTGTTCAAATATTGGCCCTGTAGAGAAGGATCCACCATTTCCTCTACTTTATCTCTGTTTGTTAAACGTGGAAGAGCCTGAGAATAATTGCATGATGCAGTTTAATTAGGGGAATAAGAATAGAAGTAGCATGTTAGCAGTATGAAGTTAGCAGATTAGGAATCAACATCGAAATGTAAGCTTCTTGGAAACTCGTAAAGTGTAAGTGATTCTTATACCGACCCAAGAGACTAGGACGTGTTCTCCAGGAGGACGATTGGCATCAATAGGCACGCGGCCTGTTAAGAGCTCTAGAAGAATCACGCCGTAACTGTATACGTCTGATTTCGTGGTAAGCTTGCCGGTTGAAGCATACCTGGATTTGGATCAAGATGTTAGTAGTTAAACAGTATTATCCACGGCCAACAAGCTTTTGCAGTAAATGCTATGCAATTTGGAGGGACATTCCATTCGCTCCAGTTTGGCCTATAAAGTCTAGAAATGTGCAGTTGAGAGTTCCCAAAATTGCATGTCAAAAATAGTATTGGAAATGGTCAGATAATATAAAAACACAACTCCCAAAACATTAATGCATTAGCACCAGTTTGTTTAGATGGTCAGAAAATCAGGTTAAAAGTCCATTTAGTGCAGTATTTTTACTGTCTAACTGGGTGACCATTTTTTACTTTTTCGTTTCTTAGACAAAGTGCGATTCGAACAAACAGACATGTTTTGGTTTTTGCTCAGCTGGATGATAAAAACACTGTACTAATGAATTTCTATGCCACAATTTATTTTGTACTAGCCGAATGGAAGTAGACAATGCCCAAGATAAACAAAAACAAAATTTCAGTGACTATTTTGTAACAAAAAAAAGTTTGGTTATCAAAACGAGACAATGCTAGAGTTGGATGACTAGTGAGTGAGAGGACCACAAGTGAAAGTTTATTTTCAAGAATGAGAGTTTCACTTCAGCTAGAAAGTTACAGCATGACAGATGAGGACATTAGCCTGCCAAAGTGCGCGATAGGAGAAAGTTGCACATTCAATGAGCATGGCAATGGAGAAAGACAATTAACAAACATAGATGGATGCAAGAAGGATGAAGATATAGAGCACTCACTCGGGGGCCAAATATCCTGTGGTCCCTAGAACGCGTGTTGAAATTAGGCCATTGAGCTTGCCTGAGCCTATTTTAGCCAACCCAAAACCAGACAATTTGGCCCTGAAATCTTGATCCAATAGGATACTACTGCATTTAAAGTTGCGGTGAATGACGGATGGTGTGGTGTGTTCATGCAAGTATTCTAGGGCCCTGCCGCAATCCAGGGCTATTCTCAATCGAATTCCCCAATTCAGTGACCTCGTTTTGGATTTATTCTTTCCAGGATGGAGATGCTTTTGGAGAGATCCATTTGGCATGTATTCGAAAACAAGTAGTCTGTGGTTTTGATCTGCACAGTAGCCTAGAAGTTGCACTGTGTATGGACAGTGCAAGCGGCTCAGTAAATCTACCTGTTGCGGTAAAAAAAAAAAAAAAAAAAATGGTTAAAGCAATCCGTATCCGTTCACCTCCATCTGTGAGGCTTAGTGATCAACGTGAAAATTCAATGACAAACAACATTTTAACTCAAAAAAAATCAAAAAATTAGGTGGAATGAAATTACAGGAAAAATCAATTCCCCACCCGTTAAAGGGAAAAAGAAAAGCAAGAAACGATCTTTTTGGCTTTTTCGTCTTATTTCTCGGAAACCCATGTGGATTGTTCAGTGGAGTTCATTAATACTGCTTTGCATTCCTGACAGGCATAATTCATTGAGATACAGATACAGGAAGAGAATACAAGAAAATTCAAACCTTCAAGGCTCTATGGAAATGGAGTTTTGTCCATAAATGTATTTTGCCGAAAAATTTATAAAATTTTAAGTAAAAGTTATTGTTAATTTTAATCGCATATTTTATGTAATTCAGAACTTTTCAACCACACGTTTTGTCAACCCTTTCAAAATTTACTAAAAAATTTATTTTTACCTACACCAAACAGGGGTTTAATTCATTGTTAAATCTACTAAAAATTGTACCACTTACTTGGCTGGCATTATAATCTCGTATGTTTTCTATGTTACTCCATTCAATTCATCGTTATGCTAGCGTAAGAATCGTTTAAAAGGAAAGTATATATACATTAGTTAATTTCATATTTTCGTCTCTAATCTTACCGAGCATTTTCTTGTTTAGTATTTGTTTGGAATAGATTAAAAATTTGAAATCAAAGTTATTGGTTGATCTTAACCCTCGTATTTTATGGAATTCGCAACTTTTGTCGTTTTGGACTGTATATTCATCAACTCTTATCCAAATATGCTAAATCTTTTATTAATTTTTTTTGTCAAACGTCCCTTAATTTCTGAGACACGATCATAAAATGAAAGGAAGGATAATAAATGAAGTGAACCAACCTCTAACCGAAAAGCACGTTCTCCTTGCCTGCCTTCACGGTGCAACATCTTAATCGCGGCCACAGTCCCATCACTGAGGACCCCTCTGTAAACTACT
This sequence comes from Fraxinus excelsior, assembly GCA_019097785.1. NCBI lineage: Eukaryota > Viridiplantae > Streptophyta > Magnoliopsida > Lamiales > Oleaceae > Fraxinus > Fraxinus excelsior. Next base: position 28,915,160 of record CM032639.1, on the reverse strand, counting down.
CCATACGCTCCATTCCCTATCAATTTTGCTTCACTAAATTTATCTGTAGCCATTTCCAGCTCCTTGAATGTAAATACTTGAGCATCTCTCAATTTATGTTGCTGCACGCGACACGAACCTGTTCCGTACAGACATCCGCCGCTCTTCGCTTCAGCTGAATCGCAATATAAAAAGAATTGAAGTAAAAATGCATAAGAACTTGGAATTACAACTGGAGGCAGCAATTAATTAATTACCTGGACTGGAATTGATGTTTATGGTGCTTTGAGCAATAAACATGCAATTGCTGTTGTTGATTACACTTTTACTACTTTTTGGGTTGCGATTGCATTTCGCAGATTGTAGGCGTCGGAGCATTACAATTAACAACAGAATTGCGAGAATTAAGAACATGATAACGATCGGAATAACTATAATAAGAACGGATGAGGAAGGGAGAATGTCACGGTGCCCATGGCGTTGAGGTGGGTGTATATGATAATGGTTTTCAGTTGCAGAAGCAGGACTGGTATCGGTTTCCATTGGCACAGAGCCAAATCAATGGAGAGAAAAATTGGGATGCACTGTGAATTACAGTGGGATTAGTGGAATGATATTTGTCTTCTCTTCCTTTGTAGGGCTCCTACCGTGCAATTAAAAGAGAAAAATACCCAACTATCAAAGTTTTAACAGATATGCTACACGTATATAATAATTTATATACTGAAATATCTTTTTTTTTAAAAATCATCAATCTCTTTCTGACACCCGTAACTGTATTTAAACCATTATATAACTCTTTATATACGAGGAACATTATTCGAGATTTAATATATACTTTCAAAAATAAGAAACTTGTGAAAAAGTTTCAAAAAAAAAAAACCACCTAATAAAAATTTTGTGACTTGTTAATTAATTAAATAGTTCATTACTTTTTTTATCGATCACAAATTATCAAATTAATTAGTTACAACTTTTTTCACAGCACAATTTATCAAATTAATTGTTCACAACTTTCTTTCTCGATTATAAATTATTAAATTAATTAGTTACAAATTATCCTTCATCCACTCCACTCCATTCCACCTCCACCCAAAATGTTGTCGGCATCGCCTTAGATCCACAACTTACCACCACCACCTCCTCAAATCCACCCGCACCTCCACCTCCACCTCCAACCAACCACACACATACGGGCAAATCGTAGATTCAGCGTTGCCAACACCACCACCACCACCAACATCATAACAACTGCACTGTCACCACCATCTGCACTAACATATAACCCACTTACCTCTTTTCCCTTGCATGTGAAAATCACCATGCACCGTAGATCGTAAGAAGCAGCCCATGTTGCATCAAATCGCAGGAAGCAACAGCAACAAGCGCCAAGTTGTAACTGCGACATTGTTGTCGCTGTGACTATCATAGTTGGTGGGTGCCTATAGGGATGAGGACCTCAATCAGTGGTCGTTGCCACTGGTGGATGTGGGAGAGGAGGACGGGGACAATTGATTGGGTTTGTGGAAATCTCAAAAGAAATTGGGGGCATGAGATCAATTTCAATCGAATAAAATAGTATTAAACATGAATGCATAATTCTTATCATTTCTTAACTATACATTTTTCAAAAAAAAAAAAATTACTTTCCAATCATACGAGGACTTGGCAATTAATTAATCGTACTTTCCTAATATAAAGGTAAAGGCACATGGGCTATGGCTAGTAATTAAAGACATGTTGTACTTGTCGCTGTCCCTTCTTTCGTATCATATAATGTCTGGTCTTTGTCTAGCCCCATCACTAAAATTTTGGACATTTTGGATCCATTTCTTGTCTACACTTTCAAATAATTGGCTCACAATACTGTTTTGTCTCATGTTTCTCAAATTTTATCCTCTTGGATACTTCTAATTCTAATGGATCATATCAGCTATGGGGATAGGTGATACAAATTGCATGTTGGCCAACAGAAATATAGCTACAAGTATACAAGTGCGCATTTGGCATAATTCTCTTTTTGCTTCTACTTCTTCTAAAAAACTTATTTGAGAAATCTATCTTTAAGTCGGATTTCTTTTAAATCTTTTCTAGTACGACGAACACTTTTCAGAAAATAATTTACTGGTGTGTTTGAGCCACATTATTTTGAAAGAATGTATTTTGGAATAGTAGATTGATCGAGAATGTGTGGTTGAAAAAAAAAATTATTGATATGATGGAAAATATTATTTTATTGAAGAATGTGTGGTTGAAAATAAGTCGAATAATGAAACTGAAAATTTTAATGTGACCCAAATATGGGCTTTCAAAAACAACTTTTTTTAATTTCAAAAGTAGTTTTTTTTTATTTTTAAAAAAACTCTATAAAACGGATCCTAAATTGAGTTCTATTATCCCAATTCATTATTTGTCCTCAATTGACATTTTGATGTTTCATTAGTTCGAGCTAGCAACTATTGAGACGATGACAACACCGTATAAGCGATAGAGATGGCAAAAAAACCCGCCCCGACGGGGCGGGGCGGGGTAAAAAATAAAAAATAAAAAATTGAACGTTGTTTATTTAATTTTGGACATTGTTTGTTTTCATTGTTTGGTTTGGATATTGATGTAATTATTTTAAATATTATTTGCTTTGGATTATAAAATTTTGAATTGTATTTAATTGGAAATTTTTGGTTTAAAAAAAAAAAATCCAAATGGGGCATTAAACGGGGCAAAAATTCCGCCCCGAACCCGCCCCGTTGCCATCACTAATAAGCGACAAGCGGAGACAATATATCTTGACTCAAATGTATTATATGGTATTTATGATTGTCCACAATTCATGAATATCGTCATCTCTTCTTCTTAATTTTGTACTTGTAATGTTAATGTACCAAATATACTCTTAGATTTAACGTATATGGTTAAATTTGAAGAAAATACACATTCCTTTTTAACCATGGTTGAATGTATTATTATTATTTTAAGTTTAACAGTTAACTAGATCAAAAATGATTATTACGTTATCGTTGAAAGAAGTAATATAATTATTTTTAACTATAACAATAAAAAATGCTTAAAGTATAATAAAGTCAATGTTTGGATTTCATTATAATTTCCTCATAATCTCTTTGTAACGGAAAAATGTAGCGATCTCATAAAATGTATGAATAATAAATAGGTATATTAGCTGTGAATACATGATTAAAATTAAAATTTTGACTTTGATTAGCCCTTGTTTGGTGATGATTAAAATCAGATTTTTAGTAAATTTTGATAAAAAAAAATAATGAAATGTGTGATTGAAAAATTATGAATCTGATGAAATGTGTGATTAAAATTAATTGTTGACTTTTGATTTGAATAAAATTTTATTTTCATCAAACGGTGGCTAAAGATTACAAGTAACTTGAGGTGGCAAACGAGCACGAGCTCGGCTCGTTTTTTGCGAGCCGCTTGTGGGCGGCGAGCAACGAGCCGGCTCGTCCAAAAAAAAAAATCTTCTAAAAAGGCCTATCTTACCTTTTTAAAAAAAAAAAAAAAAAATTGGTCGAGCCCGCCCAAGGCCAACGAGCCAAGCACGGACGGCGAGCTGAGCTCGCCCGAGTATAGGCCGAGCCGGCCATTGACATCTCTGCAAGTAACTTTTAGAAGACCCAATCATAGGAAAAGCTGCAAATATTATATTATGGCAAGTATGGTTATGCTAATGAATCAAATTTATTCTTTATTTGTCGTGTCCGGTAATTACTTTTTATTTTCAAACTTAAGCGTTATATTTGACTAATAAAAAAAAAAATTATTTACTCATAAATAAACTTTTGTGCTCCAAACATGCTAAAGTGAGCATGTGATAGCAAGTGAAAATCCGTGTTCTGTGGTAACGGAAGTCAATGACCCGGGTTTTGGGGAACCCTAGAGTGGCCGTCGGAGCAGAAGTACAGCTAATTCAATCAACAAAACAGTGGTAAATGATAAAAATGGATTAAGGTCAGAGAACCCTTTTACGTGCGATATATCTCATACCTATTAAAAATTATAGAAAACCTCCCGTTTGAAATCTTTTGTGCTAAAGATACTCTGTTGTAAAAAATCGTCAAATTTGTTGTACAAGTAATAATTTTGTGAGTTTTGAGTATCGTTCCCACAAGAAATAATGTTTAATTTGTAGTTCAATAGCCACTATAAAATTCAAAGTGTGATAATATCAAAAGAGATTTGTATATTTTCAATACTAATCATGAACTAAGAAAACAAATAAATTATTTATTTAATATGTGAATGTTTGTATTGGAATTGTGAATCCCCTATTGTTATTTAATTCAATTCTTAATTCTTAATCTAGTAAATTAATGTATTTAAGACAATAGTTAATCCACTGTTATTCAATATTTTTTACCAAAATATATTAATCATATGTTTAACCCGACCCGATCGTATTCCTAATTCGAATTCATATGAAAAAGATGCATTGAATGACGAGATTTATCACACATGAATGCACATGTCATAAATATTATTCCTAAAGTGTGTTTGGTAGATATTAAAATCGGATTAAAAATGAAAAATTAGCCGTTATTATTGACTTTTATTAGACTAATGAGACCCAATAACGGTTATATGTTGAATTTTAATCGGATTTTGAGCTCTCCCAAACAGGCTCCTAATACCTATTATCCATGAATTGATTTTACCGCGTTCTAAATTTATTGTGAGTATTCATACATTACAAAAAAATAACTTATCATCTAATTGGTGATCAATCAATCAAATAGTTCAATGGAAATGCAAAACCAATAAAAAAAATCATGAAATGATAAACTAATTGTCTTGAATTAAAATAAACAAACAATATGGTTCATCATTCATCCTATACAATGAAAAACTTAGGCTAACATTCTTATAATTAAATTACACAAGAATAATTGGAAAAACATCAACCGGAAATAAGAAAGATAGAAAAAGTATGAAAAATCCATATTATTGACTCAAATCTTCAAATTAAGCTATGAATCTTCAAAATCCTTGTATGATTCGCCTTGAATTGATGTATAGACTTGTTCTTCGCCTCCAAAAAATGTAGAATATGATGAAATTTAGGTTCAATGGAGGTCCCCCACGTTCTGGTCAAGTTTGGTATTTAAAGAATGTTAAAAAGATTGCATTGAATTGTTATCAAAACAAAAATAAGGAAAATCAGATTTTTTCCATTTCAACATTGAGGCACGCGCCTTGGGGGTTTGGACAACCTCAGGCACTAAATTCTTGGTTAGGGTGTGCGCCTCTCCTGCAGGCGAGGGCGCGCGCCTCGCCTAATCCTGCCAGCTGAACAACTCTCAATATTTTTGTCATAAATTTCTCTCATAATATCTGATTGAGGTAATTCAAAATGCATTGGAAATATGACTCGGAGAGATACAAATCGTTGAGAAATATAATTTATCCAATTCGAACATTTCCTATGCCAAAAATGGGTCTCAAACTGGGACTGGAAATCGAAAGCATAACTTTTTCAGATGGAAGTCGATATGTGATAGTAGTTGGACTATATTTCATCCATTTGACTTCTTTCCTCATCCAATTGATGCCTAACACTCTCAAATCTTCATCGTGAGGTTAGATATAACATTTGAGTATTCAATTCCCGAACTTTATATTTGATACAATCGAGCTATTTTTCGCTACATTTACATTCTTTTCTTCAATTCTTTATCAAATATTGAGTTTTACCTACAAAATAAAATATAACACAAGTTATATCCAAAGAACAGTAAAATATCATCGTTTAGGATCTCGAATAAGTATAGAAACTACACGTATCAATTTTCATCATCACAAGGGCGGTTGAAAAAATCAAAAAGTTGGGAACTTATCGATCATGGTTTCGAAGAGAGGGGCAACCACCCTCCTCTCGTTTTGGGGTTAGGGCTTGAAATGATTTGGGGCAATGATTTTTCAATGTTAGAAAAAAATTTAGGTTTTGATTTATGAAGAAAGATGTATTTTTGGCATTTAGGTTTCTGAAGGAAGATGTGTTTTTGCTTCAAAAATGGAAGAGGTGTGTTTGGCGTTGGCACGAAGATGAAGTGAGGTGAGGTTTTTCAAACCAAACCCAAAACAAACAACGTCTCCACCACCCGTCGGCATCGCCACTGAACAAGATTTCAATCACTAATTCAGTAAAAATCGACCTACCAAAAAATTTCTTTAAGAAAATTTCTCAAATCTTTCCCACACAAATCGACATGAACTTATAAATTACACATTTTGAATTTCTCGAAACTTATTTGTACGTGTGTTTTGAAATAGAAATCTGAGTTGTGTGGTAGTGCCGGCGGTGAATCAGTGGTTCCAATGGTGTTCGAATGGACAATTGGAATATGAAATGAATTTTTCAAAGTTGAAAACAATAGTTATGAATTTCCTATTGAAACTACACGGTCCCATTCTCCCGTGCTCCAAGCGCAGGAAAAGGGACGTGCGCTTTGCCTTGTATGAATGCAAGGCAAAGCTACGTGGTTGTCAGCCAGCGCGGCTGACAACCTTTTATTTTTTAATTTTTTTTCTTTTGTCATTTTTTTTTTCCAGTCTTTCAATTTTTCTCTTATTTTTTTCTCAATTTTGCGGGATTATTACGGTATGTCAGACGAAGTCGAAATATTACATTCTTAATACCATTTCAAAGTGTTCACGACCTAGTTTCTCCCCTCACTAACAGCGTGCGAAACGGTCAACCGTAACAAAAATTACCATTCGTCGAAATAGGCCGTTCCAAAATATATAAACGATTTTTCTTATTTTTGTCTCAATTTTGCGGGATTATTATGGTATGTCGGACAAAATCGAAATATTGCATTCTTAATACCATTTCAAAGTGCTCACGACCTAGGTTCTCCCCTCACTAACAGTATGCGAAAAGGCTAATCGTAACAAAAGTTATCACTCGTCAAAATAGGCCGTTCGAAAATAATCCCACAAAATTGAGACAAAAATAAGAGAAAAGAATTGAAAGACAAAAAAAAAAATAACAAAATAAAAAAAACAAAAAATAAAAGGTTGTCAGCCACGTAGGCAAAGCGCATCCCTTCTCATGTGCTTGGAGCGCAGGAGAATGAGACTCTGAAACTACAATAACAATGGTGACTTACGTGTGAAAGAGATGAAGTGGGGGTGGGGTATTAAATTTTAAAAGTTTGGGATCGTGTGTGATACATATAAAAAAATTGGATATAATTTACAAGAAAAAATAAAAAGTTTGGCATTGCAACTGTAATTATTCTTTTTAAATTTGGATATTTTTTTAACTATTTTTAATGATTAAACTAACAGATTTTGACGGTATGGATATTTTTTGCACAAAGGATTTCAAATAGGGGGATTTTCTACGATTTTCAATATGTATGAAGTATATCGTATATAGAAATGTTTCTAGGGGGTACTTTGCTATTAACCCGATAAAAAATTAGGAACAACTCACAATAAACAAAATAAACTTCACTAATTCCAAATATACTTTTAAATATTTTTTATTCTATTTATTTTTTAGCAATAAATTTTGTAACACAATGTTACATTGTATTGTATTAAATTACACTTTTTATTACTTATTCCTACCATTGTCGCTATTTATGAGCTTGTTTGAATTTCATTATTTTCTAAGAATGTATTTTGGAATAGTAGATTGATGGAGAATTTGTGGTTAAAAAATAAGGAAAGATTTAAATTTACGTTTAATATTATTTGATTGAAAAATGTATAATTGAAAAAAAAAAAAATACACATTTTGAAATAAAAAAATGGAGATCAAACAAGGACTATAAATCTATTATTACATCATCACCGTCACCTCCACTACTAACAAACACTATTACACGACCATCACCCACACGCTGTCGAACCATCACCACTATCCTTACCGTAACATTTTATTAGGTTTTTTTTTTTTTTTGTAATATTTTTTTCGAAAGTTTGTGATAATAGAAATTGTTTATATTTGTAGTTTTAATTCGATGCCATTTAAAGGTCGTGGATGCATACTTTAATTTCAACTTTCGGCACCCACAAAACACGAATGTGAATGACGGTCGATCTCGTCCATTAGCTAATTCAAACTCCGAATGTTACGTTTGAATCATGTTTTGACAATTCGACTTGCCTAAATTCAATTTTAATTGTCATAAATTAAGAAACATTATTTATCGTATTTTGTTAAATTTACCTTTAGACATACTCCATATGAGATGAGATATTTAAAAAGTTTCAACCATAAAATCGTTTTGTTATTGTACATGTGCAGGAGGATATTTGGTGAATGCAGAAGTTTGAAGCTATTGCTTCGTTGGTGAAGTAAAATAGGATTATAACTCTTGAGTTCTACTTTAGACATCAAAATTGATAGCTCTGTTGTTGCAGGTCTAATTTTGTGACTTGGTACCAACTAAAATTTAAGGGAATATTGCATCATTGCTCCCTAATCTATTATCCCATTAACAAGTTGGACACAACCTTTATATAATCATACATTCAATCCCAAAAAAAAAATCATTTGAATCTTCATAGAATTGTCACGTGAACCTCAAGAAAAAAAAATCTTGTTTTGTACACGAGTTCAAAAAGGAAAGCATAATCTTGCTTAACGAAATAAGTATGCGAGGAACGTATGACAATTTAATAGCTTTCATAGTTAGAAATTGATTATGCACTGTATTAAAATCTCGGAGACTAAAAGAGAATGTAGATTAGTTAACTATTGGAACCTAAAAATCTCTTCCGTCACCCCCTCAACCACATTCGGTTCCCTCTCCGTCTCCTACGCCAACCCCCTCATCCCACTAGGTACTCCTTCAACCATGTTAGAATCTTGCAAGAATTATGTATGTCTTGATACTAATTATTAGGAACAGAAGGTGAAATTATATGGCATAATATGAATTAGCAATCACAACACAAAAAGAACAAAATAATATGGTAGGTGAACAAAGATTTTATTAATAATAGAGAGAAAATACAAAAAATATTGTGTATCTAATACAATTCTAACTCTCTCAAAATAATATGAAAGCCAAGAATTTCATGCAATATATATATGCCCCAATATAATATATTTTAGTTGGAAAGATGATAAAAGGAACCAAAAATAGGGAAACAAATTTTTTTTTTTTCTGAATAAAGCTGTTGCTCGAGCAGTAGCCTCGTGCCAAGTGAGCGACACGCAACACTCGAGCAAGAAGCGCGCTGCAGTCGTGGCACCTTCAAGAGCGCCCCAACACCGAGTTTCGATAAGTAACTCCAATTTTTCTCCTCGATTGGCGCCAACGTCCTATTTGGGTTCCCAAGCACTATCTTGCAGCCTAAAAACATCCTTAGTCACATTGATCCCTCTTTAACTCCTTTTTCAACCAAAACACAAAATCAATGTTGGAATCTGGGTCACATATTTAACAAATCTCCACTTTGACACAAATTCCACTACAACGCTCGAGGCCTCAAAATTTCTCCACATGGAGACAAATTCAACTTCAATGAATAAACCAATGGCTCTTCAACAAAACTCTCCAACCAATGTTTCTCGTCCTCTTCAGTAAAGTTTAACGAGAACAAACTCAATCAACTGAATCTAAGCATTGCTCAACAGAATTACCTCGGGTACTAAAATTACTCAAATTATCGTCACGAGCAACACGATAAATATCTCTCGTGGGTCTGTCTCTAGCAATCGAATACGATGGCAACATTGGTGATGGTAGCAAAGCAATATTATCCACAACTTTTGACTTCGACTGAGATGTATTCTTCAATATAGACCTCAAATCAAAATCCAATGATATTGTTCCAAATTGAATATCCACCAAACTACTAAATTTATGCTGATTGTTCTCAAATGATTCAGTCAAACCCTGCAAAACATACAACTGGGATATTTTCTATCCCTGCTACACAACTCAGACATATTTATTAACCTTCAGGACTCTACCTTCACCAATGTATTTGTACCCTTTTGAATCAAGAATACTCAAAGAGGTCAATTTTCTCTTCAACTCTAGGACATGCTTCAGTTCATCGAGTTTTCTAACTATCTCATCAAACATTTTGATTCCGACTCTTCCAATATCAACTATCCGACAAGGTGTATCATTACCCATCACCACAACACATTTGAGAACTTTTTTTCTATGTTAAAAACAGATCCCGATTAGGACACATACGAAAAGAACAAGCTACATTCAAGAATTTAATCCTCTTCAGGTTTGGAGTCGCTATAAAAAATAATCAAAACCTCTCTATTATTGTAGTAATTTTCTGCAATACCGACTTCACCTAAAGTTTCTTGATGCTTTCCCTTCTTAGTTGCAGCTAATTTCTCTCTATTCTGCAACTTGTAGCAATCCTTCTTTATGTGTCTCTTCTTCTTGCAATAGTTACAAACTTTATTATTAAAGTTAGGTTTCGAACCGCCTCTTTCATCCAAGTGAACAACAAGATCTTCTCCATGAGTCTCCGATCCAACGAGATGCTTCATCATTTCCTTTGAAAAAAAATCATAAACTTCCACAATGATGAGAGTATCACGACTATATAATATTGTGTTTATAAACAACATGTATGAAGTGGACAACGAATACAACAAAATTAACCCTAAATCTTCTTCATCGTACTTAACCTCCAAGGTCTTTAAATCAGCGACGATCTCTTTAAAAATAACAAGGTGATCTTCTAGAGATGGTTGATACAAATGCCGCTTCATATACAATTTGCTAGTTAAACTCGTAATCATGCACAATTACTCCAACTTCAACCATAACGCAGTTGAGATTTTCTCCTTCAAAATATTCTGAAAAATGTATTTCGAAAGATGAAAATGAATTTGAGAAAGGGCATTTAGATATATACGTTGTTTCTCCTCCGACAACCAATTTAAGGCATCTTGTCAAATTTTAACGTGTCGTCCAAGTCCATCTGACTAAGCACTGCTTGCACTCCACTTGCCACGACGAGAAATCAAAACTCGCGAAGAACAACGAGCTTGGCTGAATTGGCAATCACAACACATGAAAAATAAAATAATATGAAGTCGAGACAAGGAAATAAGAAAGTCGGTTAAAAGTGGTTTGGAGCCAAATAGGAAATAAGAAAATGTTAGGGTCCGTTTGATTGCAAATGTGGAAAATGGGTGGAAAAAAAGTATTTTTACAAGAAATTGATTTGCCTAGAAATTGTAAGTAATTGTGTTTGATTGGTATAATTTTTCATGGAAAATGCTGAAAGTTTGGTGTCGTTTGATTTCGTTTTTTTTAATTAAAATTGTCCATTAATGTGATAACTTTTTCTATCATTTGGTCTATAATTTGTTCCAATTGTCAAACAAAAAATTGAGAAAAAAAATTATCATACCGAATACCGTTCGTTTGGCTTGTTTTGCATGAAAATTGTCAATAAAAGCGATAAGTTTTTTCTACCATTGTGTCTAAAAAAATTTCAATTGCCAAAAAATAAAAAAGAAAAAAACCTCAAAAATATTTGCCAACCAAAACATCAAAAATTTGTTTTCCTCAAAAATGTGAAAATTTTGAAAAGTTGAAAAACATTTTTCTGAAAAAATTTTGCCTATCAAACACTACAAAAGTTGGAAAATGAGAAAAAAAAAACTTCATTTTCCATGGAAAATAAAGTGTATCAAACGGAGCCTTAGGGTAAAATTGATTTGGAGTTTAAAAATAGGAAAGTGTCATTTGTACCCTTCAAAGTATACATCATGCTTGACATTGCGTTTGTTTTAAAAAAATTTGTTGGAGGGAAAGATGTTTTTCTATTTTTGTACATCGCAAACTATCAAACTTGGTGTACACCAAGCATGACTGTTAAAAATATAGGGTATATATCATGATTGTAAAAGAGTAGGGTTTTTTTTTTTTTTTTACACATAAAAGGGGTGAATGGGCAAATTTTCCCTATCAATTTTGAAGTGCACTAATTAATTCACGGCCTAGTTCCGAAGCCCAAACACCGATGGTAAGTTATTGGACCAAAATTGGTTGTCTAAATAAGGAATTGCTGCCCAATGGGAGTTCCAGCCCAAATCGGGGATTTGGGTCTGGGAACAGCATCAAATTGAAGAAAACAGTATCTTTCAAATTTTGAATTACTAAACGGTGTTGGATCTGATTTCCTCTTTCTTTAGTAGTGAAATTACAGAGTGAAGTTTTCTAACTCAATGACTTAAAAGATATTAGGTCAATTTTTTTATTTATTTTTTTTCGATTTTTAGTTTGGCCCATTAAAGCTTAACATTCCATATAGATATAAAATTTCATAATTAGGAATACAAATAACAATTGGACAACTAGTGCGACTTCGGTTTATCCTTGATCGGAGGTCTATATACGTTGTTACTCCTCAATCAAGAGAAATTGCGCACAATGAACACATACCACACTAATGTGTGTTTCGTTATATGTTTGCAGTATATTTAGAGATGACAAATAGGTCGCTCGGTTGCTCGACTTGTGAAAACACGAGCCGCGAGCCGTCTGGGCTCGACAAATGACGAGCCCGAGCCGAGCTGCAAGTGAGCTGTAGGCTCGGAAAAATTAAAGAAATTTTTTAAAAAACGTGAAAAAAAATTCAAAAAGCTCGTGGGGTCGCGGCTCGGCCCGTGAGTTACTTTCATCCATGTTTGGCCTATGTTTATAAAATGTTTAAAATCGATCCAATTATTTTTTATCCATATAAGTAAAATACGGCGGAAGGTTAAAGAAGAGGAAAATTTAAGGACTAATTATCGCAAATTGTGGCCTTATATGCATAGTTGGAGTTTACGTCTTTTGGAATAGGTCAATAGGATTGAGATTAACTTAGATTCACAATTGGACACAAAAACGATTCTTACATATCCAATATCTTGCAATTGGAAGAGATATCATATTGGATCTTGAAATTGAATAGAAATCATTCCGTATTTATTTAGTGGATCCTTCGACTGTCTAAATCATAGGTTGATCCGAATGATCAAGAATTATCACGTTTAAAGTAAAAATTCTATTTTTTTTTGATAAAGTAACGCATTCTAGTTGTACGTTTAAAAGTATCAATAATTTTCAAGTGTAATGCCAAAAAATAAGAAGCTCGATATCGATAAATTTAGTAACACAATTCTCCTATTATTATTATTATTATTTCATTTATTTATTTATTTATTTTATTTTTTTTTTACATTTTTATAAAGTGCAATAGCTATCGAAGGGCACCACGTTTTAGTCAATATTTTCTGTGGGGCCTACTATATTGGCCGTACCGTAGAAACTTCGAATACTCGGCTTCTACGAACTACCGGCTAATCTTCTCTTCTCCGAATTAGACCAACAACTTTCCTACGATTCCGCCACCGGCTTCGGCTTCGACTTCGAAATTAAATGGGCATCTCGTGGAGTAAAAGGCATCGCCACCACCAGCCCCACCAGAGCCAAGTTAATCACCACCAACAACCTGTCAATCCATCCTCCTCTTATGGCCCTTCTCTTCTGGTCACCCCTCTCGAACCAACTCCACCTCCTCCTCCACCGCCTCCGTCTACATCAGCTCCCCATACTTTCCGACCACAAACACCAGGCCAATCCCCTGAACCACCAAGCTATTCATTCGCAGCCAACGCCCCTTATCATGCACCCTCTTCACCACCACAACACTTCCCCCCTGTGCAGATCCCTCCCCGTCCTCCTCCTTATATTCCTAATTACAACTATAATAACAACTACTCTGATTACTATTCTAGGCCCGTGAATAACATGGGTCAATACTCCAACTACCGTCCGTATTTGATGCCCCCTATGAGGTGGGGCCCACCTCCGCCGCCGCCTCCAGTGCCTTACGTTGATCACCAGAGTGCCAAGAAGATCAAGAATGATGTGAATATTCACAAGGACACCATCATGCTTCAAGTAGACGTGCTGAACCAAGATTACCAATTGGTAACCTTCACGTTCGATGCCTTGGTTGATGGAAGGTATTTAACTCTTGCTTACTTGTGCCTATACTTGATATTATTCCCTTTATTTTCATTTTCTTTTTTTTGTTATTAATTTATGTATACACAGTGGATATTATGTGTTTTATGCCTGTGTTGGATGTGGATGTGGATTCTTATTTTGTCATTTGCATTTGACTTTCATTGGTAAGGATCCGTACCGTATTTCCGATCTGTAAAAGGAATATTTTAAAGGTTTTAAAGATGTAATTGATGTTAAAAACCTGTAAGAATCCAGTGATTGCTTGATTAGAATTGATTCCAAAGATGGTAGTGTCTATGCATTTTATCAGGACTTTGATCAATTACAGTTCTAGGCATTCTGAGCATCAAAACACAAATACAGAGACATTAGGATAAAATAAGTGGTTTTCTATTCCCTGCACCCATCCAAAAGAAGACATAAATCTCATTGGTGCTGAGGCGAGAAAATATGATTTCTCAAAGTTAATTTCATATCTGTGCATCGTATTGAGATTCAACTTTGAGAAGCTGTGATGAAATTTTCTACAAGATGATTTGAAATATCTAGTTCTTGTTGTGCAAATTACAATCATGTTGTTTTAATGTCAACTCTTGCAAATTATATTTGTTTCTAGTCATTAAATACCTAATATCGTACCTGAGGATGATAAATTCATGTAATCTTGTCTAGTCATATGAATCATGCAGATCAGGTTTATTCGGCAAACATAGTACTTATTTGTGCTAGCTTTATACTTCAAGAGAACCTGTGAAAGGATCCCTGAAAATGAATGTGAACGGTCAATTCTGGGGATAGAGTGAAGTCTGAAGAGTAAAGTAAAGAATCTTTTAGTCATTAATTCATTAGCCAATGGCACTTTTGTTAGATTACTTGCCTTTTGAGGAATGTGAAGGCTGAGAATCTTAAGCCCTCTAATACTGGCTATTCTTTGGGTTGCGTGGACTAGAAAAAGTTTAAGGTTAACGATTTTACATGTCTGGGATGATTATTAATTAAAATTGTTGTTTTTCCTCTTCTTCAACTGCATTTTTTACTTTATTTATTTTCTTCTCATTATGGAGAATCAGTTTATCTTTCTGGAACTTCTTATCTTAGTTTCAAGAATTAGTGTTGTTTGGAACTATTTACATTCACCCGTATGTTTTCTCATAATAAAAAAAAGGGCGAGTTAGTTGGTGGTGTTATTTGCAAGACTGTTCCGTAATTTTGAATAGACAACAATATTCTACTCAAGTTAATGAAGATGTGGACCAGAATTGAAAACTTTCTGATAAATTTCCCAGAAGTTATGTATTTGAAGGAAGTTGTGGTGCTGATAAGTTCATTAATTTCATTTTTTTACCTTATATCAGTTTTCAACAACGGTTTTGTTTTTGTTTTTCGTTTTTTCCTATATAGGGTTAGCTACAAGTTTCCTCTTTCCACTTCATTCGGTAAGAGAGGTTTAAGTCCTAGCTAATCACCTCGATCTATGTGATCTTAGGTTGACCTCTTCTCTAGGTTTATTGTTTATACCCTTTTTGTCTCTTCTTCTGATGGGCACATGTGATGACCTTCTGTATGTGCCCAATCCATCTTAATTGGTTCACGTGTAATTATAATCAATTAGCAGTCTTAGTCAACTCAAAATATCTGATAATTTCTTACTTATATTTGTCCTTGTTTAATAGTAAAGCCTTCTCAATATTCTAATCTCAGCCATGTACAACTTATGGAGATGTTGTTCCTTAATAATTAAACATTGGGTTCATACAGTATTGGAGGTAGAACAGTCCCTTCAAATTTCCTTTTCAACAGTGTGTACAATTTGTCTGTTTAGGGCACTCCTTTAACATATTTTCCACCATCTCCCTTCCAATGAATAGTTTAGCCCAGTTTCATATTTTATGGCCTCTAATCTCAACTATGCCTGAATGAGTTTTTCTATGTTTATGAAACTCGCACTCCATTCACTTATTCTCACATTGGCTAACTTTGAATCTATTATTTCAAGATGTTCTCTGAACAACTCCAACTAAGAAATGAGTCTCATTCTAGCTTCATCCACCAGGATGACATGATGTAGCCGTACAGCAATAGGGAAATCGCTACTCTCCATTACTTTTTAAAGTGGTCATAAATCCTAGTACGGATCTTTGGTAACATCAATAGACCTGTTTAACTCCTTTCTTTTCTAAGTTGTACTATAATGCATTTTCACACCCCCATCGTATGAAGGTTTTCTCCTCCATCTGTTGGCTCCATCAGTTTCTTAGTAAATACATAGCATATATGCTCTTTTTTCACATCTATGTATCTAAATTAATTTTCTTAAACCATCATTTTAAGATTAATTCATGTCTCAATCACTCTCTCCCAAGGTTGTTTTGTAATTAGTTCTTCTGTTTTTCCTCATTCTTATTTCCTCCCTTGACCCTCCACCAATTGAAGAAAGACATTGTCCCTTCCGACATCAAGAAACAGACCGTCAAACACAAAGCACGACCTATTTATACATAATTAGCAACTATGCGTTTTCGTTCTCTTTGAGGGTGACTGGATCTCTTCAAAGTCATTCAACTACTTTCAGCCATCCCTGTGCTAATGATTGGATTAACGCCATTTGCATCGACTTATTTACATTCATCAACACTCAGCAATTTGATATATGTAAACAGTAACATTAAACAATTCTAGAAGAGAGGGAGGTGGTAGAGGGAGTGCCAAATTCTTCATACCATGGAATAAATTAAAATTAGAGTTTGTACTTAGTAGACTTTTCTTGTCTATTGAACATCAACAAAATTGATTGGGGGCTGTAACTGTGGAAGTATAAGATGGGTTATATGTAGGATCGCAATGGGATAGTACTTTAGTGGGTGGTGTTGAGAATGCTGTCTGCAGTGATCCCTTTTTTGTGTTGACATGTGGTGCATGTATCTTGGTTTTGCATTGCTTAAGGTAGCATTTTGTTTTCGTAGCTGTTTTGTAAATTTCGAGTTCCTTTTTTCGAGTTTGCATATTCAATTTTACTATATGCTGAACCGTTGGCTTTTATGATGAGAAAATTGTTTGCTTCAGTGCCTACCGCATGCTTTCTTGCAGTCTGTAGTATAGCCCTATGTTGTCCTTATGCTTGCTGGGGACTTTGTTCATATTTTGCAAAGATGACATTCTATACCTAATATATAAAACTCTTGTATTTCAGTATCACTATCTTCTATTTCGCCAAGGAGGGGGCCAACTGTACATTCACTTCAGTGTATCCTGAGGTTGTGCCTGTAAAAATTCCATTTCAAAAAGGAGTGAGCCAGAAATTCTGCCAGCCTTCTGGAACTGGTGTCGATCTAGGCTTCTTCGACGTTGATGACTTGTCAAAGCCTTCCCCAGGAGAGGACATTTACCCACTTGTTATATCAGCTGAGTCACACGTGCCATCCACCCCTATGGATGAACAGCCATATGAGGAAGTGGTGAATACATCTCCCAATGCACAAATCACTCAGGCTGTCTTAGAAAAGAAAGACGAAGGAAATTTTCAAGTAAAAATTATCAAGCAAGTTTTGTGGACTGATGGTGTTCGTTATGAGCTGCGTGAGATTTATGGCATCAGCAGTCCAGATGAAACAGCAATCAGTGATGTCGACTCAGGAAAAGAATGTGTCATTTGCATGACTGAGGAAAAGAATACGGCTGTCTTGCCCTGTCGACATATGGTAAGAGCCAGAACTTTGACTATCTATATGTTCAGAACATAATATATGATAGCAAGCATACCAATATGTTCAAAACATGATACATGTTAACAAGTGTACCATTGTGATTACCAAATGTAAACAAGTTTATCTATGTTCGGTCAAACAGTCTTGTTGTTGTTCAAGGCTAATAGTGTTATCAAATTAATATTCTTTGTTCCCTTGAACCTTGACTCTTGATTGATGATCTAGACGGTATGAATATCAGAGTGTTGGCATTCTGAGTTATATTTTATTTTGATTATACCCGTTGTTTTTGGGTGTGCATCAGACCTCTGTAAGGAGAGTTCAAACATGTTCAACTTCGTCGTCGTGAAATTTAAGGGAAAAAATGCTAAGAAGTTTTCCAAAAGAAGTCCTCTACTTGAGAAACTCATACAGTATTTGACAAACCTCATGTGTCAACTTAGGTTGACTCAAAGTTTCACTTTAAACCGTTATTTAGTATTCAACAAATGTCTTGGTCCCTTCTATATCGGAAAGGTCTTAGTCATTCTTTAGAAGTTAGGATGAAGAGCTGATATATTCTGCATTTGATTCGTCCCTTCGATTAGTAAAGAACAAATGAACAGGCAACTTAGTTGTTAAAAACTAATATACAAGTCTGAATCTGCAGCAGTTCCATGTACAGTTTCATTCTATGGATCAAGTTTCGAAATAGGAATTAACATGAAAAAGATATATCCTTCGATCCTCCCTTTTTTTGTCTGAATTCAGAACCTTGGCTTGTATTCCTTCTACTCTTCTTCAACAACATCGCATTGTCCTTTAGAGCAGTTGCACGAGAAGCTTGTATGTGATATTTATGTTTGTTGGTTTCCAGTGTATGTGTAGCGAGTGTGCCAAGGAGTTGAGGCTTCAATCGAACAAGTGTCCTATATGTCGCCAGCCCATTCGGGAGCTTCTAGAGATCAAACTTGATGAAGGTAACAACAAAGAACAATTTTATTAACAATCTCTCGTATATTTTATCTTTCTCTGTTACTATATTCATCTGCTTCAAATAAGAGATCCATTGAAAAGTTTTGACCCTCTCTGCCCTTGTTCAGAAGCTGAGACCTAGCAAGAGAAGTATACGAGCAACAAAATTGAGCTGCAGCTTTCATATCAATGCTCGTCATCCACAATTGGTATAATCATAAATGCTTATAACATATTGTGTATAGCAAATTATACTGTAGATGGTAGATTCATTTTTAAAATTTCTTAATTTGTTATCCAGAATTTGTGTTTTATATAACTTTGCTTGCAAGCATTTTGTCACTCTTTTCAAAAACCACTCTGTATACATGTTTATATATCTATTCGTTGTGTATACGATACGTGTATTAGCACAGCCTCTGTGCCTGGAAAAGATGGGTTATATTTTGTCGAGAAAGTAAAGTTGATACTTGAACACTCAAACTTTATACTTCACGTACCGTATTTTTGTGAAACTTACTTTATACATACTCTCCGTAAACTTTGAAACTTGTGAATTGAATTTGTGTAAAGAATCATACTACATGTACAATATTGGTTGACAACATTAATTGACAATATTCTATTTGGCATCATCATATCCAACTATTTTAAAAAACTATTTTCTACATCACATACTAGGATATTGGCAATACATTGTTGTCAATCATTGTTGTACAATTAGATTTATTTTTGTGTAAATTGTTTAAGTTTTCCATTGAAATGCATTGTTTGGCTTGAGTACTGTACATGGGACAGGGTATGTTAGGTTGAGGAAGTAAAGTTGAGAGTTGAGTGCACATTTTGCTTATCTGGGGAGACCAAAAAATCTGGGTATGTCAAAAGGAATGAAAATATGGTCAATAAATCTTGGAAGAAGTTAAAGTGGAAGCAATCCCAAGGAGTTTTTCCCACAGAATGTTGCTATGGTTTCCTCTAAAGAATGGAAAAAAGCAAAAGTACTGGGATCTGATCTTTTTCCCTCTTGCTTTAATTTGAATCTTGACTAGGGCTGAACAAACATTATCGGATCAAAATTGTTGTTTTGATAGCGTCGTTAATGTTTTGATTTTCAATTGAACCAAACTATTTAAAAAAAATTTGATTTAGATAATTTTTTTTGGTTAAAAAGCATTTGAAATTAAACCAAACCC
Organism: Fraxinus excelsior; assembly: GCA_019097785.1. Lineage (NCBI taxonomy): Eukaryota > Viridiplantae > Streptophyta > Magnoliopsida > Lamiales > Oleaceae > Fraxinus > Fraxinus excelsior. The sequence continues at coordinate 28,895,339 of CM032639.1, read as the reverse complement.
GTTGACATAATAGAAAAATACAAATCATGGGTATTTTGTGGTATCAGATTGTTTCATGTTACTTTCTCTATTTCTTGATAAGAAAAGATGAGTAATTGAAAGGGAAAGTATTGGAATGAGATGGGACTGCATGATATTTAGCAATTGTTAGGTAGAATTAATTTTTGGGCTGGACATGAGTCGGTTCGGTTCTCTTCAGAATCGACCGATCCAAAATTTTCAGGTATTTAATAAATGGAACCGTTGGATCCAAATATAATTATGAAATCGTTCGGGTTTGGTTCCATTCGGTTCTGTTCGGTTTCGTACCATAATTAAATTTTTTAACATTTACAACAACACTATATAAATACAACTAATGACATCTTCATTCGTAACTTTTACAAATTAACGTAGTCCAATTTAAAAACAGATAAATAATAAGATGTTCAATAAGATTAATTCAATTAACATAATTACCAAAAAGTAGATACTAATATTAAAATATTAATGATCTATATCAATAATTCATTTGTTTCAAGTGACTTGCATAAAGAAAACGAAATATAATTAAAAGTTATCAAAATAAAATATTTTTTAAGTATTTGTAATACTTACCAACTATTCGATTTAATCATCAATTGCTTGACTTCTCATAGTAAGAAATTCTACAAGCATAATTAAAAAAGCACAATTAACAAAAACAAATAAAATAAAAATTGTTCAACTAAAAAGATTTAATAATAATGGTCAAATGTTGTGCAACAAAGTTACAAAAAAATTAATTTGTTAATTTGTTTAAAAAAATTTAATTAATTTAACATAAAAAATAAAATAAAATTATTTAGATTCAGGTCTTATTCGGTTCTTGGTCTAGAATCGAGAACCGAACCAAACTCATTTGTTTTCAATTCGGGTACCCATTCGAGTGTTTAACTTATGAAGAAACGCTCGGTTCGGATTCGGATTCGGATTCGGTTTGAGATTTTTGTCCCATCCTAATTTTTTTAGATTCTATAAAAGTGATTTTTTATTTTTTGAAAATGATTGGCTAAAGTAAGAAAAAGTTATGAGTTCATGTACAAAATTATTTTATAAGAAGTATAAGAAGGATATGTAGCTAAAATGAGTTTAAAGAAAATGAAAAATTATTGGTTTAATGTTTTGTGGGTGTACGCTAGTTAAGGATTATGATTAGGGGTAAAAAATAGATGGGAAATCAAATAAAAAGGAAATTAAAAGTTGCCTTCTTTTAAGAAATGGAATAAACATAAATTTTTTCCTTACGTTTAAAAGAGTATAATTATTCAAATGCTAATTTTGAGTATAAAAGTGTCGCATTTATCTCAATAGGTGAGCTCTTAGGTATGACAATTGGGCAAGCGCAGGGTTGACGTGAGCATATTCGTCCCTCGTCTTATCAGGTATTTTTGTTTTCTTATCACATCCTAATGCTCAATTAAAATGGTACGAAATCAGGATCCAGGTGGGGGAGGCTTTTTCCACCCCCTCTCTTTTTTTTTTCTTTCCTTTTCTTTTCATGTCTTTGTTTGGAGAAAAATCATTATTTTTTTTTTTTCAACTTGTAGAACAACACATTTTTCATTTTAAAAAGATGATTCTTTTTTTTTTTTTTTTTGTGATAAAAACTTGTATCTTAAAATGAACTTTAAACGAGACAGGAACCATGTTCTCCATATCCACACCGCCCCAACTCGGGGCAACGACCCCATCTCAAGCCCCACCCTCGCATACCCGATTAGAAGGGAAATCACCATCGAATTCTGGACTCGGATTTAACGGATTTTTTCGTCATTTGTAAGCCACCGTTTGACACTCATTAATTTATCATTTTCATTCTTCATTTCAAACACACATTCTCCAAATAAAATAATATTACATACAAATCAAAAACTTTTCATCACTTTTCCACCACACATTCTCAATCACTATTCCAAAAATTTTCTTTTCCTCAAAATGGGTTTCAAACAGGGCGTATGATTTGAAAATAAAGCAAGCTTTCAAAAATAATTTGGTCTAATTTGAAACTTTTAGAAACTGTTTTAATTTGCCTAATTTTACGACTGCCTTGCAGTTGTAATAAATATCCCTTTATTTTTGGTGGGCGAGATGTAGACCTAATGCCCAATATGGGACCTCTGATTTAGTTATGGAGTGATGATTATGGGGATGAGCTTGTATTTATGGTGTGGTTGGCTATGGACCTTCATCTGCTTCTGCATTATTGCTTTCAATTATTGACCTCCGCTCCCCCACACTTTTTCGAACTTTGGTCTGTAAATTACTCGACAATGATATACAAGTTTAGTGTTGTTTACGATTGTACGAGATGGTTTTCTTCTATAAATCGGTAGGGGTCTACTCAAAATCCCGTAGATTGCATAAAAAGTTGGAACAATTTTTGCAATTTATGGATTATACGATCGATATGTGTCATATTGATGATATAAGGGTTTATATGCCCTCATGACACATCTCCAAGTGGTAAAAGGGGAATATGGGAAAACTCCAACTTTTCTTGAGGCTGTCGCGTTAAGGGTTCGAATCCTGAAATATGGATTTAGCCATTGGATAATTGTAAGTGTACAAGCAGTCTTTCACCCTGTACTCTTGGAGGTATAACCTGCGATTTACCTCCTTCACCAAGGCTCAAGGCAGGGCATGTGGGGGTCGTCAAGGATGCGGTTCACCCCCGTCCCCCATATAAGGGTTTATATCATAGTACTAGTTCAATATGTTTATGCATTTACCTTTGAAAATGATTGACTGCATTAGAGCGAACATTCTACCGATTAAAAAATTCAACTGGAGTGAATCATAATCGTAAAAGTTCAGGTCCTATTTTATGTATGGAGATGTGGTTTGTCTAGGTTAGGAATACCTCGATTATGTTTGCACGTCCATGTGCCCGGTGGTGTGACTTGTACGAACTAGGAATGTCTCAATTATGATTGTGCACTCATAAAATCTCGAGCAGGACAAGGTTGCACCATCTCTTTTTGAGTAGTAGAGTTTACTATATATAACAACCAATTAGGATCTAGGAAAAATTGAAGCATAGCTCCCCAATTTATTCCACCATTAATATTTTGGTCCCCAGCCTTTAAAAAGGAATAAGTTGATCCTTAATATTTCATTATCTTTAGCATCTAGTGACAAGATTATCGCAAGTCTTCATTAAGTTATCGTTTTTTTTCTCAAGTTTTCATTCGAGTTCAAGTTAGAAATTAAAATCTAACTTCATAATGCAGCAATCGAGTGAGTAACAAGAAATGAGAGAAGTTATCTAGATTTAACATATACATATAATTGTATGTTTTAGTTCTCGATCCTAATCGAGCACATATAATAAAAGGTAATGACTAATTTGATTTTTTTTAAAAAAAGTTATAGACGAGCTTGCTATTGTAGTGATATATCAAATACCAATATTGCAATGTTTCAACAAAATCTATTGTATAGTTAAAAATATTTTTAATAAAAATAAGTTAAAAGCGAATATATTTAAATTTAAAAAAAAATGATTTCAAACTCTAAAAATGGTAGCATTTATGCTACTTGTACATTATTTATATACATCTTGGATGACATTCGAATATGTGACAAAATCGAAATCATTGATTATTTTAAGTGTTGAAAAAATCAATGGTAAAATTGTGTATCACATGATGTAATGTAAAGCAGAATATCAACTAAGAGGGTGTTTGGTAGAGATTAAAATCAGATTAAAATTAAAAATATAACTGTTATTGTTGACTTTTATTAGATGGGTGAGACCCAATAACGACCATATTTTCAATTTTAATTGGATTTTAAGTCGTACCAAACATGCTCTAAAGGTTAAGAGTGTACTTGGCTCCACCCATGTGCGCAATAGTGGTGTACTGCCTAATGCTTTGTCTATTAATTATTGGGATTGGATATTAGTTTATTGGTCACATCAAAAAGTTATTAATATTTCTTTTGTAATAAGATAAATTGCAACCGCAGTCCTTGAGAACTTTTATTCTTAACACTTTTACTCGAAAATGATTTTTATTAACGATATTCATTGAAAATAATGGTGCCTAGTGATGGTTTCCTCTGCGTTTTCTTGTCAATAAAAGGATACAAATTAATTTAACAGTCGAAGATTCTCTAAATTAAATAAAAATGTTACCTTTCCTTTTCCATTTTTGTGCTCATAGTTTGATATCTTGTTTTTCAGTTTTGTTGTTCATCTAAGTACTTTGGATTGGGATCCAATTTTGGATACCTAGATCGAATGTAGCACTTTTGAATAGACCTTTCCGACACGAAAAGGTTTTTAGGTTTGGGGAAGGGTTGTCTTAGGGGTGTTAAGTGCGTTGGCCAGTCCATTAGCGAGATGTGGACGCTCAAACCAAGCAACGATTTGGTCGTGCGAGCCATTAGTGTGCAAGTCGACTTGTCGAAGTGAGAGAAATATGCATTTTTTGTAAAAAATAAAATAAAAAGTGGCTTGAAATTGGCTTGGCCCATAAGCGAGTGCAAGACGGCTAACCTAATGATCCTAGCTCAGCTCAGTGGTAGGCGAGCCAAGGGGATCAATTCGCAGTGGAGCAATGAATTCGGAGTTTAGTACTAACTGATTGACGTTTATAGATATCTAACTTCTTTTAGAAATCTCTTTTAAAACATGTGTGTAACATTGAGCTAGACATAATTGATAATATCATAACACAATTTTTTTTATAATTTTTTTTTATTAATTTTGTTATAATTCATGTTATGTCTATCGTGGATTGCGACGACCACTTAAATATTAGCAAAAAGCTAATTTGCTACGTATTGGATAACTCAATCACACATTATTTATCATGTACCAAATATTTTGGGATAGTAGCTTAAGGTGGTGGGTCATTTTTTGTCGCTAGTCAAATTTCTTTTGTACAAAGGGTTCTTTCGTAAGCGCCAAAAAAAAGTTGAAAAGGCCAATTTATGGGGCCTCATGGGGTTAAGAAATGATCAAATTTTGAATAACTTTTAATTTGTGTTTACACTCTTTAGTGCTTCTCCGTATACATTGGCGGATTAGGATTTGGAGTCAGCACGAATAGTCGTTGATCGTCGATCGTTGGCAGCAATAAAATATTAAGAGTCTTGTCTGATGCCCATTTTTTTGTCATATTTGAATACTAATTTGATGGAGAATGTGTTGTTAAATATAAGGAAAAATTTTGAATTTGCATGTAATATTATTTTATTGAAAAATGTGGTTGAAAAAAAAGAATTGAACAAGGTCTAAAATTAAATATAACAATTATTTTATTCAAAATGAACATATATAATTCCGTCGTATAAATTAGTAATATTCATCTGATGATATTGTGACAAAGTTTTGTATAATTCAAAGGAAGAGCACGGGTTCAAACTTTTACAATTACATTAAAACGGCTAAAATTTAAAATATATTATTATGGTAAATTTAGTGTCAAAATTCAACGAGTGCCATAATGATCAAGTTTTCGATAATCTTAAAATATAGTTGAAAGCTCGCAACCATATTGCAATAATGGTCAAGCTCCCAAGTTTGAACTCATTGTAGAACTAAAAATATTTCACAAAAAAATTGGTTGGGAAGGGATTCAATACCTAGACTTCCAATATAAATATGTAAGTTCTAACTAACTAACTTACGAGAGATGTTTAAAAATAAAATGAATTATCGGTTATATAATCTAAAAAGTTTATATATTGTCAATCAAGAAATTGTTCCCGACAGATCTAGCACGTGCGACCGTCGAGGCTGTCGGGTGCTAGTTCCGCCACTGTCCGTATCTATTGTGTTTGACCTAGCTTATAATTTAATTTAATGTCAAGTAAGTTATCTTCAATGTACGATGAAAATTATTGTCAAAATTCTGCATATTAAATTGACGGTTTGACATCGTCGATAAAAGTGCTTTTTATTTTATAATTTGTATATTGCTATGACTAATTTCAACTATTAATAATATATCATATTCTTTTCTTAACAAATAATATATCTGTGTATATGAAAGTTATTTTTGATATTTTACTAAATTAATAGGCAATATTTTTTAAAAAACTAATGTTCCATTCTGTATTTAATTTTCTATAAAAATGACAAATAACATTTGACATGACAATAAATAATAACGTTAAAACTATAAAATATAGTTGATAATACTGATCAATCATGATTGATGTACAATATTTCTTACAAAATTGTTGACAACATATCATGCGTTATGTTATCATTGAACAGATTAAAAAATAATTTATCTTTCCAACCAATACTTTTTTGACACCATGAAGATCTCTACGTACTTTTCCAGTCCAGGACAAGTGAGATCTTTCGGTCTGCGTGCGTGGGAGCAGCTCAAACAAAGAAGAGTCTGGTCCGGTCTGAATTCAGGCACGGCCTGCCCGTCTGCTATTAGGTCCGGGAATGTACAACATTTTCAACAATGTTGTCAAAAAACATTGTACAAATGACATTAGCCACAGTTTTAATTTGTTTGGCAGTTCCATGCATGTGCTTCTTATGAACTTGCCAAATTTAGCCTAATCAGATTTGCGATAAAATAATTCATTAGCAATTTCCGCACATGTACCGGCATTTCTTGGATGTGCAGCAAAATTGCAAGTCTTGATACGAAGTTTCCACTAACATAACGTAGTGTTTGAATATGAATTTCACGATGATTTTCAAGCTAATTTGCATTTAATATCCAGGAAACTTCTAATACATGAGTCGAGAACAAATTGTACCATCGATAAAGAACTCATGTGCAGGACGATGTTCAAAACCTCGACGATTTAGTCTTTAGTTGTTTCGAGTCAATTTCGAATTAGTTCAAAATTGTTCACTTTTCATGTCAATTCCATCCAAATGCATTCGAGTTGGGATTTTGCCTGCAATTAACATACTTTATAAAATAATATTACACGCAAACTCAATTTTTTTTAAAAAAAAAATACATTCTTCATCAATTTATTATTCCAAATGCATTCTTACAATAAGATGCGGCTCAAACATATATGATAAAGTGAGTTTCATATCAATTAATTTAATTGAAAATATCAATGAACACAACATCACCCGTAACATTACAAGTCTAATTAGTAATTAGATTTTTCTCGAGATATCTGATAGGAATGTTCTCAAGTCTTTACATATAACACATTAAGTCTTCCACATAAGATTAATTATAGTTTATCCTGTCATCTGAGCAATTTATGCCAATTTGGAAGCAGGGGCGGACCCAGAAAGAAAGTTTAGTGGGGGCGAAACAAAAAAACTTTGAAAAAAAATTTGGAAACCTAAAAAAACCTAAACAAATTTTTTTTTAAAAAATCTAAAAATTTGAAGAAAAATCTAGAAATACGAAAATTGAGTGCGGGCGACGGCCCCCACTGGGCCTCAGGTAGGTCCGCCACTGTTTGGAAGACAGTATGTGACAAAATGTAATATTTTGGTAAAATTTGAAACTGAACAGAAGATAGTATAAACTAAAATTTAAGGACCTACTTTGAATTTCTCTAAAAGTTGAATGACTGAGGATGAAATTTATACAATGGATTTGATTTTCCAGGAAGCATCGAGCTGCCAGAAAAGAATAAAGCTAAATGTAAAAATATGGTCGATAACATTGGTTGATAATCGTGTGTTTGTCAAAATCCAACCCCATGGTGTAGAAAATGATTTTCAAAAATTTATGTTAGATTTACATTTCATTGTATTTCAAAAAATGTTGGACGAAAAAGTGTGGAGCCTGCAATTTCTCACTATTAATGCTACACTTACAAACTTGGTTGACATTTACTTTCACATCTCTCTCTCTCATGAGGGTGGAGCCTGCAATTTTAAAAACGGTTTTGTTACCGATACATCGAGGTGTACATCAAGGTGTACACCCCCCCTCACATGAGGATGTGATCCGCTTAAATAAAAAAAATATTTTATGCAGTGGGTTTCACCCCTCATGTGAGGGGGTGTACACCTCGATGTATAAAAGTTAATGTACAAATAGATTTTTTCTTTTAAAAATTATGAATTCAAGAGAGATGTGAAACTAAATATACCTCGTACGTAGATTTAACATTTTTGATTTCCCACCCCACTTCCACAGACAACTATCTGTATAAAAAAATAGAAAAGATATATAGCTGTCAGTAGATATGGATCCACTCAAGAAGAAAGCTCATATACACTAGCAGCTGCAGTAGCAGCAATAATATCTTATATCGTACTTAGTCGTGCTTTTGTTGAGACACGACAGCTCCTGCTTCTTCCTTCGTTGTTTCTCTCTCTTTTCCACACAGAAAACACAGAGGAAACTATAATAAAAATTACTTTTAAATATCTACCAAAACCGCCTTATCTCTCTTTAAAGCCTTGTTTTTCCATAGGGTCGGCTACAAGTTACTTGGCTCATTTCATTGTTTATCTTTAACGTTAGGCTCAACACAATGAATAAACAAGATATGCTCAAGATTCAGGTATTTTCCCTCTATCCATTCAAGAAATTGAATTTTGTAACTTTCACAGTTTTTAGTGGGTTATTTGATTTATTTCTGATTTTGTGCTTTATGAATTACTGCAGACTTGGGTTCTGAGAGTTAACATACACTGTGATGGTTGTAAGCAGAAGATTAAAAAGAAACTACAGAAGATTGAAGGTATTTTTATGTTTTCTTCACATACTGAATCTCCGTCTATGTTTTCGGTAGCTGGTTTTAACCTTTCAGGCCAAAGGAGGGCTTAGTCCGGTGAGAGCCGGCGTAAAATTTATTACTCAAATATCAAACTGAAAAAGTTAGTTTCACACTGCAATTCTGGTTGGTTTTGCTGATTTTTTTTGCTTCATTACTCTTTCAGGGGTGTATTCGGTAAAGATTGATGCGGAACAAGGGAAGGTGACAGTATCAGGAAATGTTGATCCAGCAACACTCATAAAGAAGCTCGACAAGGCCGGTAAGCATGCCGAGCTATGGGGAGCACCAAAAGGTCACAATCAATTGAACAATCAGTTCAAGGAAATTCAGTTTGACAATTTTAAGGGTGGAAAAGATAATAAATCTCAAAAGGGTGGGAAGGACCAACAAAAGGGTGGAAATCAAGCTCTTCAACAGATGCAACAGAACAAAGGATTGAAAGACGTGAAATTTCCGGGCAAGGAGCAAAAATCTGTCAAGTTTAAGTTGCCTGAAGACGAGGAGTTTGATGACGAGTTCGATGACGAGTTCGACGATGATGATGGTGAGTTTGATGACGAGTCCGACGATGATTTTGATGGTCACGACCATCAAGTACCAAATAAAATGATGAAAACTAAGGGCAACGGTGGTGGTGGTGGTGGCGGTGGCGGTGGCGGTGGTCAGGGACTACACGGGCATAATGCAATGAAAAATGGTCCTGCGAAAGGTAGTGGTGGTAATAAGGGAGGAGACGGCAAGAAAAGCAGTGGACTTAATATGTTTATTAAGGGCTTAACGGGGAAAGGCAAGAATAAGAATGGCAACGAAGGAAAGAATGGCAAGGGAGGAAATCAAAACCACGGTGGTGACAAAAACGGAGGTAAAAAAGGCGGTTCTGCAAAGGGAGAAGGTAAAAATGGGGCAGCAAGTGGCAAAGGTACAAAGGAAAGTGGTTTTGGTGGGAAGAACAATGATAATTTGGGAGGGAAAGAAAATGTTAAGGGAGGCCTAAAAATGAGTGGTAAGCAGCAGCAGGGGTTCGATGAGATTGATTTGGTTCAGAAAGGCGGTGGCGGGGGTAGAAATATGGGTCCAATGGGACATATGGGTAACTATCCGATGGGTCAAATGGGGAATAATCCGGTATATCATGGATTGCCACCTATGGCCGGTATGAATTCAGGTCACTACCCAGGGATGGGGCCGGGAAACCCTCACGCTATGCAACAAAACATGGCACAGATGATGATGAACCAGCAGCGGGCGAATGGCCCCGATATGCACCATCCTATGATGTATGCGCGCCAACAGCCCCCGATGAATTATGGACCGCCGATGAGTTATGGACCCCCTCCTGGTGATCAGTATACTCACATCTTCAGTGACGAAAATGCCACCGGCTGCAGCATCATGTAAACTAGTAGAATGTGTTGTTTTTCGTTTTCTAGTATTGAGTTTGTCACAATTTGTTGTGCTTCTAAGCCGAGGAATATGTTACTAGTTTATATTTTCTCCGTAAACTAAATCTTATTATAAATAAAGTTAGAGTCGATTATATGAATCATTTACTTCTTCTGTTCGATTCATTTCTCGTGTAACGAAGTGAATAATAGTCAAAAAGGTACAAGCTGAAGAGAATCACTTGGAATGTAAGATTTCCTGTATAGAAACATTGCAATAAGGTAATGCATTTTTCGATTTTTGTGTACTGCTACTTTATGAAAAGATGCAAAAATACTTCTTTTTTGGCCTTAGGCTGAATATCGCGAGCTCGTTTGACATAATTTTTGCTTTCGTTTTTGCTCTTCTATATAAGCTTTTGAAAGTAGAAAACTTAGTGTGTTTGAGCTTCATTTCTCTTTATTTTGAAATAGTAAATTGACGAAAATTGTGTGGTTAAAAATAGTAAATTTTTTTTGATTTACGTATAATATTATTTTAATGAAAAATGTGTGATTGAAAAGAAGAGATAAAAATATATTTTGAAAAAAATGGGAATCAAACTTTTATTTGGAAAATAATTTTTATAAAAACTTTTTATTTCACAAGTGCTCTCAGAAAAAGTTACATATTATATCAGTTTCCTTGAAAAAAATTTCTAACTAATATGAGTACTTTAATAAATTAGCCAACGAATATAAAAGCAACTTTTGAATCTCAAAAGCTCATTTTGACTTTTCGAAAATTATACCAAACGGTCCCTAAGACTGTTCTACAAATTGAGCCACTCATTGTACCCCAATTAGTTGTATTTTACTAATGAATTGAACCTTGCCAAGGAAAATGGTTCACGTAGTCGACTCCCCGTGAAAAAGGGTTCAGGTAGTAGACTAATGTTCATTGAGATTAACATACAGAGAGGCATCCTCTCTTCTTTATACCATTGTACTTTTACTAAGAGATAGATATTCCATGGTTTCACTTAAAACGGAAAAAGCTATCAAATTCTTTTTAACTTTTTGGGTAGCCAGCCATGTGCATTTAATTTTGCCTTCTTTCTCGTTGGACTTTAATAAAGAAAATTACATCTTTCGGTAAATTGGATTGTTTGGTAGTGGACAGATCGAGTAAGAAAAAGGAAAAAAAATGGGGTAACACTGTCAATTGTACTGTACAGTTTTATACAAACAACAATGGTCGATTAAATTTAAGGGAAGTATAAGAATTCGATAGCTAAACATCTACTCAATGGTCATGGTTTGAAAGTCCAAAGGTCAATTTTGTTGTAAAGATAGACAAGCATGTCAAACATGTTACCACCATTGTGATCAAGAAGCAAATTTTGAAAAAGTCTTTCAACCAACTTGTGAACCAAGCACACTCAAGAAAAATATATATGGACAAGTTATTTAAGAAAATTATCATCAATAAAGACGATGATTTGATATATTTCATACATTCAGAGTAGTTTTAAAGTCGTAATAAGCAATTTATGGAAACAAGAGGCTACACTTCGTCAGATTATTTTTAAAAAGTATCTAACTCAAGTATCGTAATCGCCACATTCTCAACTTACACGAAAAGCAAAAGGTAATGATTAAGGTAAAGAGAAAAAAAATCATAGTGTAGGATTATGGTGTTGCAAGTGATGATTAAAAAACAAGCAAGAAACATAGATAAACACGAAATCCAATCTTATATTTTGACCCCACCTCAATGGTCGATAAAATCGAAAAGTCATGAATATGATCATACATTAATGTCTAATTTCTTGGATGTCATCAATAAGACGGTGCAATGATATAATGTCAATTACTAGAAAATCAAATGAGTCTTGAAACGACATATTTCGACAATGGGTGTTAGTGGTGGCAACGAGCCGAGCCGAGTTGCTCGTTACAAAGGCCCACGATCGTCTCTCACGAGCCACGAGCTGAGCGGCTCGGCTCAGCTCGGCTCGTGAGATTTGAATTATTTTTTTTTGTAACTATCCTTTAAAAAAAAAAGGACGAGCCGCTCGTCAACTCGACTCGTGCTCGGGCTCGTTTTTTGGCGAGCCCGAGCGGCTCGTGGGTCACTACAGTACTAGCCGAGCGGGCGAGCCGACGAGCTACTCGGCTCGATTGCCACCTCTAATGGGTGTGAATTCCATTGATCTCGTGAAGTCAATTCTAAATTTGGTTGTGAATTATCTATCTTCGACTTGTTAAGACTTTCATTCTTGTTTTTTCATAAATGATTTAATAGACGACTGATTGAAGAATTAATATTTTTTCTAATTCTTGGGAGATTTTCAATTAGATTTCATGATTTGCACGACAAATAATTTTTACATTGTAGACAATATATAAAGAGAGAAATCTTAATCCAACCGAAAAGAATTCTACTTTAAAGCATGTCAACTTGTTTAAAAATAAGAAAATTATAATTGTGTTCGGAATAGGAAATTGAATATTTTTAAAAAGTTCACAACTTATATTAACCGGATTTACATAAAGAATAATGCTGGAACATTGGCGATGTGACGTCTATCGTCTATGTGAAATAATGGGATTGACCGTTAAATTTTTATGAGAGAGAAGATGAGGAGAGAGAGAAAGATGTAAGGGATAATTGGTTGTCACATCAACGATATTTTATCATCATGATAATAAATAGTATTACTCGTATATAAATTTCCTTTTATTTATATAAATATATTTAAACAAATACAATGTTTTTATATTTTTATTTTATTGGTGTATTTATGTAAACTTCCCTAATTCTAACTATAACATGAGCCAAAACCCACGCAATCCGCTCAAAGGCCTCGAACACAAGCCATCTCAATTCATAAAAGGGCAATGCACAAATAAGAAAAATTTGAGGGATAGAATCGAAAAATATTGATTTCTCTTAAATATTGTAACTTAAAGACATTAGCAAGGCTTAAAGAAAAGGGAAATATCATTTGTACACTTCAAAGTGTATATTATATTTGACACTTGATTTGTTTTAAAAAAATGGTTGGAGGAATTTTTTTTTTTTTAACTGTCAAATGATAGTTTGCCACATGACAAATTGTCAAACTTGATGTACACCAAGCATGATTGTAAAGAAAAATGCTATAAATTAAAATTTATGTAATTGTTTGACGTGTATTTAACCTTTTGACAAATTACAGTATATAATTTTTATTTTTATTTTAACAATGAATGTAACATACTAATATATATAAATTTTACAATTTTTAATTTAAATGTTAGTTGAATTGATAGTTATATAATTCATATTATGTAATTGAAAGTGGTGGATCACCAAATTAATTGCTACTAATTACAGTTTTTAATTTAAATGTTAGTTGAATTGATAGTTATATAATTCATATTATGTAATTGAAAGTTGCGGATTACCAAATTAATTGCTACTAAGTTACCAAATGATTATTAATTATTCATTTTTAATTTTGACCCTACGTGCATAATTAATTAATCAAAAGCAACAAGTCACTTTTAATTGTTTCTAGATAGTTAATCAAACAGGTCAATTACTCTAAGTTGAATTACCGTAGTTTGTAATACTAAAGCAATAAATAATACCAATATTCATGACAGAGAAGTTCAACTGGGTAAAAACTCCGGGACCAAGCCAAATACATCCACTATAGACAATATGTATTACAATCCGTTTTCAACATAGCAAATTTCACTAGTTCCCACTGTTGTAATTCATGTAATCTCCAAGATCTACTTTTTCTTACAGACTCACGATTTGCTACCATAGATACTATCTAGCCAACTTGTTAGACTTCTCGATCTACTTCCTGTAGCTTCTAAGATTCAATGTCTTCTTCCAACTCCCCGATCTTCTTCAATTGTCTCTTACAAGTGGATTTCCAAGAATCTACTCTAAAGTCTTGTGTTCTTCCTGCGCTTGTAGTCCAAACTCTCTCAACTTCCAGAAACTTCTGAAGTCCAATTGAGAAAGTGTCTTCCTGATGATGTTTAGGAAGTATGTGCTTTGAATTCTTTAATTTGATGTTTTCCCCAAGTGTGGATGAAAGATCTCAAAACTGAAAAGAATAAATCACAAAGAAGAAATGTATTATTGGATCTTTAAAGAATGATATGATGTAAAATAATAATAATCAACCACCACAGAAATTTGTGTTTAGGCTTGAATATTTATATAAGAGGGTAATTAAATTGAATGGGATCGACCGTCGCTCAAGCGAGAAGATAGCGTCAGGAGAGCTACACAATATCGCTTAAGCGAGAGCTCAGCACAGTCGGGCAACAAGCATTTTGTTTTTGTCACTCGAGCATTGTCTAGGCGATAGTCTAGCGAAAATACGGCGCTGTGTTTCTCCTTTTTTAATACTCGAACCCTATACCTCATAACCTAACTTATACAAATTGCACCCTAAGTCCTTAACTTTTACAACATGTTACAAATTAGTCATTTTGTCCACAGAATTGCCAATACTAAAAACCTAACAAACTCCCCATTTGACATTCTATGGCAAAAATATATAATAAGTGAAGGAAAACTAAAATAAAATCTAAACTTCCCAAACTTCATCAAACCAATGTCTCTTGCACCTGTTTCCTGAAATCCACAACTCAGATACACGGTGTAAAAGCAAGTAATATAGAAAATAATAAAATCATTAACACGAATAAGTATGCTAGTTTGAGACGTGACATTAATGTCAATCAAAACACCAATCGAAACATTAACATCACAAAACATCAAAACTCAAAGAACTATGCATAAGATATGCAATGCACATGCTCCCCTTACTGCAAACTCTCAATATTTTTATGCAGTAGGCAAATGTATCTATGTCTCTCCCCAACGACCCTTCAGACATAAAATACAAATCTCAATTTCATTCAATGCTCCCTCTATGTATATTCTCTCTCCCATTTTTTTCCACAAACGACGAAAGGATAAACAAACTTTTAACATTAACATATAATCACTCAAAAATGTAGTCGTTAGCATGCATAAATATAATCAATGTACATAAAACCTTCCCACATACTCAGTTCAAGTTAACATGGAGTAAATTGTATAAATGACTCACGTGTGTAAAGTATAACTAATCTTTTGTAAGCAGGACCACAAACCTTAATTTTGTGAGAAATGACATACTAAACATACTGCCAATAAGTATATTCATCTACTTATGAAAGTCAGACCATTTAAAAAACATTAGGACATTTAAATAGAAGCTCATTTGTATTGATATTTTTTCTCCTAACTTTGAGCATATTTTATTTTCACATCTTTCAATATTTTAAGCTCGTAATTATTTTTCAAATCTTAAGTGCGGGCTCTTCTTCATTAAGGCCCCATTCGGTATGAATTAAAATCCAATTAAAATTGAAGATATGGTGGTTATTGGGTTTCACTCGTCTAATAAAAGTCAACAATAACAACTAGTTTTTCAATTTTAATATGATTTTAATCCATACCGAACGTGCCCTAAGAGACTAAAATGACCTCTGTAACGAGCTTTTGGCCGATTAACCCAAATCAGCTGACCGTTTGCACCAGATTATGAGAAATCCATCGGACTTAATTACTCAAGTCAAATAGGCTCCGAAAAAGAACATAAGACATTGAGCTTTTTATAATCGGGGATAAATTTGAGTTTAGGTCTAATAAATAATGTCAATTCATGTTCAAATTCACCTTACTAACATGTGACTGACATCCCAAATCTCACACACACGGTAGAGTCTCACTAAAAATATCATAGTGTGTACAGTGCATATGGTACATGAAAACACATATACTAAGTACTTCATTAAAAACCTAACCCAGCGATAGAAACTATGTAACACATTATCAATTAAATCTATGCATGATCACAACTCACAAGTTCAAGAATGTTATATATCATGCTGTAGTAAAAATCTCCATCATTTTTATTTTTTTATTTTTTATTTTTTTGTTGTTTTTATTTTAAAATATAAATGCACCAAGCACCAAAAAAAAAAAAAAAAAAAAACACACACACACACAAAATTAACAAAATATGCACGTGATTTTTATCTAGAAAAAACTAATATACAAATGTGATGCATGCTTCAATAACACACAATAATAAAGTTCGAGTATGCATAAAAAATTACTTAATCAGTTAGGTACGCAAATGCTCTTACCTTTAAGAGCACCGTGATTTATTTCACAATTTTTCAAATCACTTTTCCTCACCCAAACTTGCCTAGTGATAGGAATATTTCCTGTCGTCTTGTCATTAACTTGGCCAATTAACTCACATTATTAGTAAGAAAGTCAATCTGACCAACATAATCATGATTCTTATTTTTATTTAAGTTCTGATTTCTATTTCTGTTCAGGAAATGATGACACCTAGGTTTTATGTATCCTAACTCACCACAGTGAAAACATGTAGGGATAAACCTATGACCAATGTTATGTGGATGCTATCGCCTATTCTTAAGTCGATAGGTCCTACGCTGTCTAGTAGGCACCTGTCTAACAAATCTCTTATTCTTAAGATCGAGGTTAGGCATAATTTTAGGCTGGTCAGTAGCAGGGACAAATGTGGTCTTGGACGTATTAGCACTGTTTTCCTTAAAACATAGACATCCCTTATTTACATCTGGCTTGCCCATTCATAAAATGTTATCTAACTTTTCAGAACCACTAGAGAAGACAAACAATTGAGACTTAGAATATTCTAGATCATTCAGAAGGTTCTTAACCTGGATTTCTAAGTTCTCTTTCTCAGTGATCAACTCACTGACTTTCCTAGAGGACTTCTCAAACTCGCGGTGAGGTTCCTAACTTGAGTCTATAAAATTTCATTCATGGATTTTACTTCGCTCATGATCGAGGTAGATTCCTTAATGTGCGCTACTAACTTCTCATTTTTCAATTCAAGTCCCTTATTCCTAACACTCAAGGCTTTGTTTTTAGTAACAATCTTAAGACTCTCCTCATATATCTTATCATAAGTTTCTTGGATATCTTTCTCACTCATAGACTTTTCATTAGAATTCTCATTACTATCCACGACATCTTCTCTTTCACTCCCCTGATCAGATCTTTCCTTAACCCTAGCAATAAAGGCAATATATTTTCCACTTTCCCCATGAATGGATTTCTCATTCTGATTGTCCGAGTTAGACTTGTCATCAGTGAGAGTGGCATCATATCCTTATCTGAATTTCTCCTATTACTAGGACACTCACTCCTAACGTGACCAAAATCTCGACAATTATGACACCTCATAGATTTAGATTTTCTCCTAGATTCACTCGGGCCACCTTTGTGTCTCTCTTAAGGATTATTTTTCTTCCTAAATATTTTTTAGATTTTTTTAGCAATGTAAGCTAACTCCTCTTCATTAGAAGAATTTGAATCCGATGACTCTTTATGATTATTCCTCACAGTTTTTAAGGCCATTGACTTATCGTTTGTAGGTATAGCTAATGTAAGTTCATAAGTTTGGAGAGATCCAGCCAGCTCTTCCACCTTAATAAAGTCCATATCCTTATCTGCTCAATAACAGGGATTTTAGCCCTAAATCGCTCGGGTAAGGATCTAAGAATTTTTCTAACAATTTTAGGCTCTAGGATTCTCTCGCTTAGATTGAAACTAGAATTCACTATGTCATTTAAGCTCGCATAGAATTCATCAAATGTCTCGTCCTCTTTCATCCTAATCTCTTCAAACCTAGCGGTTAACATCTGTAACTTAGAGTTTTTAACAGCCTGAGTTCTCTCATGTGTGGTCTGTAAAATATCTCAAACCTCTTTGGCTACCTCACACATTGACACTCTCCTAAACTCTTTCGAAGATAACGCCATAAATCAGGCATTAAGGCTTTACTGTTCCAGTTACACTCCTCTAAGTTCGTCCTAGTCTAATTAGCAATGGGAGTGGAGATAACTTCATTATTAACTATAGATCTAGGGGCAGTCCAACCATCAACAACACTCAGCCATATAGGCTTGTCCATAGATTTCAAAAAGGCTCTCATCCTAACCTTCCAGTAGGCATAATTACTGTCATCAAAATAAGGCGAAACGGATAATGAACTACTCATCTAGATAATATGGGTCAAAGAACGAATTTGTGCTCTGATACCAATTGAAAATTGCAGATTACGAAATTAATTGCTACTAAGTTACCGAATGGTTATAAATTATCCGTTTTTAATTTTGACCTTACGTGTGTAATTAATTAATCAAAAGAAACAAGTCACTTTTAATTGTTTCTAAATGGTTAATCAAACAAGTCGATTATCCTAAGTCTAATTACCACAGCTTGTAATACTAAAGTAATAAATAACACCAATATTGATGACGGAGAAATCCAACTGGGTAAAAACTCTGGGACCAAGCCAAATAATCCACTATAGACAATATAGATTACAGTCCATTTTTAACATAGCAAATTTCACTAGTTCCCGCTATTGTAATTCCTGTAATCTCCAAAATCTACTGTTCCAGATTCACGATCTGCTACCGTAGATACTATCTAGCTAACCTGTTAGACTTCTCGATCTACTTCCTGTAGCTTCCAAGATCTGTTGTCTCCTTCCTGCTTTCCGATCCTCTTCAATTGTCACATTCAAGTGGATTTCGAAGAACCTGCTCCAAGGTCTTATGCTCTTCCTATGCTTGTAGTCCAAACTCTCTCAACCTCCAGAAACTTCTGAAGTCCAACTGAGAAAGTGTCTTCCTAAGAATGTTTAGGAAGTAGGTGTTTTAGATTATTTAATTTGATGTTTTCCCCAAGTGTGGTTGAAATATCTCAAGACCGAAAAGAATAAATCACAAAGAAGGAATGTATTATTGGATCTCTAAAGAATGATATGAGGCAAAATAATAATAATCAACCACCATAGTAATTCATGTATAGGCTTGAGTATTTATATAAGAGGGTAATTAAGTTGAATGGGCCAGATAAAATACTTCAATACATCAATTAAGGTTTTTTCAGATCGACATGTCGCTTGAGTGAGAAGATGGCGACAGGCGAGCGACAGACTGTCGCTCGAGCGAGAGCTCAACGACAGTCGAGCAATAGGCATTCTGTTTTTGTTACTCGAGCATTGTCCAGGCGATAGTCTAACGAAAATGCGACGCCGTGTTTCTCCTATTTTCATGCTCGAACCCTAAACCTCATAACCCAACTTATATAATTGCACCCTATATCCTTAAGTTTTACAACACGTTACAAATTAGTCATTTTGTCCATAGAATCGCCAATACAAAAAAGTAACAAACTCCCTATTTGACATTCTGTGACAAAACTATACAATAAGTCAAGGAAAACTAAAATAAAATCTAAACTACCCAAGCTTCATCAAACCGATGTCTCTTGTACCTGTTTCCTGAAATTCACAACTCAGATACCCAGTGTAAAAGCACGTGATACATGAAATAATAAAATCATTAACACAAATAATCATGCTAGTTTTAGATTGTAAACTATGAGGCTAACCAGTGATGAATTTTTCCATGGGAAGATTTTGTTAATGATTTATTTCAATTTTAAAAATCAGATATTAATTAAACTTTATTTATTAAACAATGCTTTGAAAAATAAAGCACAAGAAATCAAGGCCGAGTCAAGTGTTAGTCACACTGAGGTTAATTTGTTGTCCAAGGGTAAAACTTTTGGTAAATCTGAACATCATCCAAAATTTGCAAAAGAAAATAAAAGGTGGACTGATAGGAATAAGACTGAGAATAATGCTAAAGTCAAGATATGTTATTATTGTGGTAAAATTGGTCATTCTACTAAAAATTGCTTTAAAAAGAAAAATGAAGCAAAAGAAAAAGGTTTTAAAGAAAGGAGTATTGCTTTAGCATATAATAAAGCCAAAATAGAAAATGGCTTAATTCTTTTAAGTGCTAAAAAGAAACTGAGTGATGAATGGATATTTGACTCTGGATGTTCTTTTCAGGTGTGTCCAAATAAAAACTACTTTAATGATTTTGAAAAAACCAAAGGGGGGCAAGTTATAATGAGAAATAATTTTGCCTATGAGTGGAATGGGGAGTGTTAAACTGTTATTAGAAAATAGATTTGTTTATGAAAGAAACCAAATATTTCTCAGATTTAAAAAAGAACTTTGTGTCCTTAGGCATGTTAGATGATATGGAGCTTAACATAAATTTGGGGAAATGACATATTAAAATTCTTAGGGGAAATGACTTGATTGCTTATGCCCCTAAGAGACATGGCATGTATTGTTTGAATGCTAAACATTTGTTGGGCCTGACTGCTTCTACTATATCTGAAAACTTTACTTTGGCAAAATTGTGGCATGAAAGACTTGGTCACATTGATAAAAAGAGTTTGAATTTTCTGCAATCAAAATGTGTTTTCGGAAAATTAAACTTTGGTGATTTTGATTTTTGTGAACAATGTATTATAGGAGAACAAGTTAAACTTCCTTTTCTCACTGGAATTCATAAATCCAAACAAAAACTTGAGTACTTGCATGCTGATTTGTGGGGTTCTACTGCTGTGTCTATCTTAACTGGCTTCAAATATTACCTGTTAATAATCGATGATTTCTCAACGAAAATTTGGGTGTTTTTGCTGAAATCTAAAGATGAGACATTCTCCGTTTTTAAGGACTAGAAGACCTAGGTTGAAAATCATACAGTTCTTAAAATAAAAATATTAAGAACAGATAATGGTTTGGAATTATGTAACCATGAATTCAATAATTTTTGTAAAGAGTATGACATTTTGAGACATACAACTATCACTTACACACCACAACAAAATGGAATAGTTGAAAAAATGAACATAACTTTGCTAAATAAAGTTAGATGTATGCTTTTGAGTTCCGATTTGCCTAAAATGTTTTGGGATAAGCAGTTAAGATTGCAACTTACCTGATTAATGGGAGTCCTACAAGTGCTTTGAATTTTGTTGTTCCTGAAGTTGTGTGGTCAAATAACTCTATGAATTATACTTACCTGAAAGTTTTTGGTTGTGCTACATATGCTCATCAAAACATTGGTAAGTTAGAACCTAAATCACTTAAATATGTTTTCTTGGGATATGATGAACATGTAAAAGGGTACAAACCATGGATTAAATGTGAAAAGGGTTATAGAGTTATAATTAGAAAAGATGTCATTTTTAATGAATCTTTGATACATTGTCTTGAAGGAAAAGATGATGTTTTAACCGATAAAGATGCTCAAATTGAGGTGGAGTCCTTTAGTAATCACCAGGATATTCTTGAGTCTACTATTGAGAATACTGAACATGAAGAAAATGTCATTTTGCCTAAAACTGAAACTGAAAAAGAAATTGATCATGTTGAACAATCTGATCCTGCAACTTTACCCCTTGATGAGTATCAACTCACTAAGGGTAGAGAGAGGAGGTAGATTAGACCATCCACTAGATTTGAGTGATAATTTTGTTTCTTTATTTACTTATCAAGAACTTTCAGAAAATAAACCAAACTTTTATGATGATGCCATAAATTGTAAAGAAAATGGAAACTGGAAAGTTGACATGGAAGATGAAATAGCCTCACTGCTTAAAAATAAGACATGGGAACTTGTTGAAATGCCTGAAGGGTAGAAACTAATAGATTGTAAATAAATTTACAAAATTAAACAGGGAGAGGGTGGGTGTAATAACATCAGATACAAGGTTAGACTTGTAGCAAAAGGTTTTACTCAAAAAGAGGACATTGATTACACTGAAATATTTTCTCTTGTTGTGAAATACACTACCATTAGATGTTTACTTGCCCTTGTTGCTCAATTTAATTGGGAACTCGATCAGTTTGATGTTAAAACTGTTTTCATGTATGGTAACTTGATGAAAATATTTACATGAGACAGTCTGTTGGTTTTGAGAAAGGTAATTTTGAAAATACTATGTGTTTGTTAAATAAATCTTTGTATGGTTTAAAGTAAGCCTTCGGACAATGATACGAAAGTTTTGATATTTTTGTTCTAAAATTGAGCTTCAAACAAAAACAATATGACATTTTTTTGTATTGCAAAGATAATGGAGGTAACAAAATCCTTGTATTTGGTCCTTTATGTGGATAATATGCTGCTTGCTAGTTGCAATAAGGCTAAAATTGAAAATATTAAACTAAAGTTGAAATCTAAGTTTGATATGAAAGATCTTGATTTTGCCAGGAAGATCTTTTGTATGCAGATGGTAAGTAATAAAGAAAATCACCTGCTATTTTTAAACCAATATGAGTATGTGATTAAAATTCTGGAAAAACTAAACATGTATAACTGCAAACAAGTAACCTTACCCCTTGTTAACCATTTCAAACTATCTTCAAATTGTTGTCCTAAAACTGAAGATGAATATGATAGGATGTCCAGAATTTCTTATGCTAATGCTATATGTTCTGTAATGTATTTAATGATTTGTACTAGGCCTAACCTTGCACATAGTATTAGTATATTAAGCAGATTTATGAGTAATTTTGGAGAAGATCATTGGAATGCCTTAAAATGGTTATTAATGTACCTAAAAGGTACTGTTGATCTAGGCTTAGTGTTTAAATCAAATAAGGAGGGTGTGGTTTTAGAAGGATATGCAGATTCTGACTTTGCTGGTGATAGAGATAATAGAAAATCGACTTCATCATATTTTTATGTCTTATGTGGTATTGTTATAAGTTGGAAATCTCAATTACAAAAGGTTGTTGCATTTTCATATATTGAAGCTAAATATATCTCTGATATTGATGCTATAAAAGAAGGAATGTGATTAAATAGATTGCTGCCTGAACTTGGTTTTGTCGATGCCCAAATTGTTCTGTTTTCAGATAATCAAAGTGTTATTCATCTTAGTAAAGATCTTATGTTTCATGATAGAACACAACACATTAATGTTAAATATCACTTCATTAGAGATGTTATTTCTAAGGGAATAATAAAAATTGAAAAGATTGCAACTCAGAATAATCCATCTGATATAGGAACTAAAGTGATTCCCTTAAACAAGTTTCTGAACTGCTTTAAATTTATTTCCATTAATTCTTTGTGATTTTTATATAGGTACATAGAGCAAGTGAAAAATGAAATGTGAAAATGCTCCTGGATGCACTGACAGTCCGAATTCTGGTAGCAAGGTGGAGAATGTTGGAGTCGAACCCTGGTTCTCTCTTTTGTACTCCCAGAATTATTGTAAAATCGTGTATTGAAGAAACACATTTTTATTAGCGTAAAGCATTTTCTCTTGGATGATTCACACGTGTATTACTTCTGGCTGTTGGATGGTGAAACATTTACTTGGGCTCAATGACTCTTGGGTTCCTGTGATGGCTTTTCATTCTGAGGTCTTCTGGTGCTCCTGCGTTTTTTAGAGAAAAGGGAGAAAATAGAGAAAAATGAGGAGAATGGGCTAGGGTTTGCTGTCTTTGTCCGATTCACTTAAAATCTCTAATTTTAAGTAACTGTGTGATAGTGTAGACCTTCATTGTATAATATACTGAGTGAAGTTGAATTTGAGAGATAAGTCTCTTGTTTCATCTTTCTGAACATTTGTAACTTTTGTTGTCATTCTGGGCCGTTTTAGTGCAACAGAGCACAATCTTTTTTTTGGATGCTCAACGGGGGATGTAGGTGTTAGAAGCGGTTACCGAACCTCCGGGGCTTTGGCCGAAATAATTCTTTGGTGTTCAACTTTAATTTTCTATAGTTTATTTTCTGTTTGATTCGATTAATCTTGTTTTTCGACTCTTATATCGTGTAGTCCTGACTTTTCAAGTCAAGTTATTTGCTACGCACCGAAGTTGGAACTTTTTTCTTTGGATTGGTTTATCTAAATGATGATGGGTTATTTTCCTGTGTTGCTAGAAAATGGATGATTTGTCTCCACTTCTTTGCCTTTTTACCTGAGCCTCGCCTTGCCTCTGGTAGGGTAGTTTTTTGTGTATTTTTTTTTTTCATTTTTTAAGATTGTGTTTTTCTGTTGGAAAAATCTTTCTCTCTGATAGCTCCCCACTTTCTTATAAAAAGGCTAATGTAAAAAGCTTTTTAAACGTGCTTACTCTAGATTTGATGAGGTTAACTTCTTAGTTTGTAAACAAAGTTAACTTCTTAGTTTGTAAGCACTAATACTTGGTCTTTAGAAATAGTGGGTTTGTCTTGCTGAATTTTTGGTTCAATTCTTTTTGATATAACTTCTTATTGGTTTTTGCTTCTTTTGTCAGGAGCACAAATGTTGCGGAGAGAAATATATTAAAAACAAATATTTTAAGAAACACGATAGTTTGATAGACTCACAGTTCGAAGAATTTATAGCAAACGAAATTCCACTTGGTTTGTGCAAAGTGCATCAAGATGAACACTATTTTGTACCCAGATTGTTGACCGTGCGTCGAAATTTAAATGGTGAAGGCTCTCATCGTCAGCTTTCTTCATCTATCAGAATAAAAATGCAGGGAGAAACAACATATAAGCTTCTTACTCAGTCTTGTCAAGTTATAATCGTTGAAAGACTTCCGTCTAGAGTCTTTGCAGATCCATTTGCGCTGCAACATCTTGTCCAGCTTGCAGGTAATAACTATCACAGATTTTGAAGGAATTTGGTGGTCCATCATTGAAGTATAATCCACTTGCTTCTTCCGTTACTGTTTTCACCGATGTAGCTGTTCTTGGTGACACAAATTTAGAATTGCCTTCATTTCGGTCAAATCAATCAGTTGTTGAAATTCTCTTAGACATGGGTTATAACATGTCATCAGGAGGCAAGGATGAACTAGAATTCAACCTTTGGCTTCCACTACATGCACGATATGGGGTTAGTTGTTTTGACTCTTTTGTTGGGGAAAAAATGTATCGGCTATAAATTTTACTATATACAATTCTGGTTTACAATCGTTCTCTTACCCGTATTCTCCTTTCACTTTTATGCTAATTGGACATCTTAAATATACGCTTTTAGAACTCTTGAGTCTATTTGTTCGTTCCTTTCTTTTTGTCGTTTTTACTTTGCAGCCTCTAGGATATGGCTTTTCAAAAGTATTTTGGGAAACCAGATTTATTCTTGTGTTGTAGCTTCGAAGGAAAGTCATTCAACATGAGCTGATCAGAGCTACTTATTTATGCCAACCAACAACTGTGTTGATTACGCAGCCAGTCCTGTAGTATGGGATGTACCTTGTGTTGGGAACCTACTTAATCAATGCGCAGCGGAAGTAAAGCAATTTCGATTCCCAAACAAGGATCTACATTGTGTTTAGATAGAAACTGTGTTTAGAATAATACCTTGATGAATTCTGCAAACTCTTTTGCTGATTCACGAACTTCAATGATCAGATCTACAATCCAAGCTGTCCAATTGTCCAGCCTCCAATGGTGATCCACACAGAGAATAGGAATGACGGCTAGGGTTTTCTTTTCTCGTGCTAGCAAGAATAATGAAAATTCCATAACATTTTCAAACCCTAACAGCTTATTAATATAAGTCCAAACGGGCTGACCCATCTCTTAACTTAACCCGGTCCAATATTTAATTAATCAAATTAATTAAATCCGGTCCATGAATTAATTAATCCAATTAATTAATTCGGGCCTATTAATAAGCAACCCAATTAATTAATTATCCAACACTTGTCAATTAATTAATTGGTAAATATCATTCTTCTGATTCTCTTTTGTGTGTGACCCATTAGGTTCCCGATCACGATATCTAACGACATGAATTATTATTTTGATCTAATCAAAACTGATAAATTAAAATACCCATTTTAATTTATCATCAATTTACATTCGTTGTCTCAGATTGACATCTAGCAATGTGTCAAGGCAATACATGTGACGGGAAATGTCACGTGACATGACAAAAACCAAACTTGTTCGTTTATCGTGAAACTATAATCCCTTCGTCAATATGATCCGATCAATTACGAGATATGGACGTGAGTCAATCTCAATTATCGATCATATCTTTTATCCTACTCTTAAGTCAATGTAAGTCGAAAACTCTTTTTCGACTTATGAGTTCACCTTGGCCAAGGATTTCATTATCAACTTAACTGGATGAAACGTAGATCATAATCTCTTACTATCTAAGAGTGACGAATCCTCTATTGATCATTCACAACCTTCATATGATTCTTGACATACCCGAACGATGCCGTATTAGCGACACTTGACAGAGCAACATCCGACATCACCAAAGCATGATCGTCCTCACATAAAAAAAAAAAAAAAAAAAAAAAAAAAAAAAAAAAAAAAAAAAAAAAAAAAAAAAAAAAAAAAAAAAAAAAAAAAAAAAAAAAAAAAAAAAAAAAAAAAAAAAAAAAAAAAAAAAAAAAAAAAAAAAAAAAAAAAAAAAAAAAAAAAAAAAAAAAAAAAAAAAAAAAAAAAAAAAAAAAAAAAAAAAAAAAAAAAAAAAAAAAAAAAAAAAAAAAAAAAAAAAAAAAAAAAAAAAAAAAAAAAAAAAAAAAAAAAAAAAAAAAAAAAAAAAAAAAAAAAAAAAAAAAAAAAAAAAAAAAAAAAAAAAAAAAAAAAAAAAAAAAAAAAAAAAAAAAAAAAAAAAAAAAAAAAAAAAAAAAAAAAAAAAAAAAAAAAAAAAAAAAAAAAAAAAAAAAAAAAAAAAAAAAAAAAAAAAAAAAAAAAAAAAAAAAAAAAAAAAAAAAAAAAAAAAAAAAAAAAAAAAAAAAAAAAAAAAAAAAAAAAAAAAAAAAAAAAAAAAAAAAAAAAAAAAAAAAAAAAAAAAAAAAAAAAAAAAAAAAAAAAAAAAAAAAAAAAAAAAAAAAAAAAAAAAAAAAAAAAAAAAAAAAAAAAAAAAAAAAAAAAAAAAAAAAAAAAAAAAAAAAAAAAAAAAAAAAAAAAAAAAAAAAAAAAAAAAAAAAAAAAAAAAAAAAAAAAAAAAAAAAAAAAAAAAAAAAAAAAAAAAAAAAAAAAAAAAAAAAAAAAAAAAAAAAAAAAAAAAAAAAAAAAAAAAAAAAAAAAAAAAAAAAAAAAAAAAAAAAAAAAAAAAAAAAAAAAAAAAAAAAAAAAAAAAAAAAAAAAAAAAAAAAAAAAAAAAAAAAAAAAAAAAAAAAAAAAAAAAAAAAAAAAAAAAAAAAAAAAAAAAAAAAAAAAAAAAAAAAAAAAAAAAAAAAAAAAAAAAAAAAAAAAAAAAAAAAAAAAAAAAAAAAAAAAAAAAAAAAAAAAAAAAAAAAAAAAAAAAAAAAAAAAAAAAAAAAAAAAAAAAAAAAAAAAAAAAAAAAAAAAAAAAAAAAAAAAAAAAAAAAAAAAAAAAAAAAAAAAAAAAAAAAAAAAAAAAAAAAAAAAAAAAAAAAAAAAAAAAAAAAAAAAAAAAAAAAAAAAAAAAAAAAAAAAAAAAAAAAAAAAAAAAAAAAAAAAAAAAAAAAAAAAAAAAAAAAAAAAAAAAAAAAAAAAAAAAAAAAAAAAAAAAAAAAAAAAAAAAAAAAAAAAAAAAAAAAAAAAAAAAAAAAAAAAAAAAAAAAAAAAAAAAAAAAAAAAAAAAAAAAAAAAAAAAAAAAAAAAAAAAAAAAAAAAAAAAAAAAAAAAAAAAAAAAAAAAAAAACAAAAAAAAAAAAAAAAAAAAAAAAAAAAAAAAAAAAAAAAAAAAAAAAAAAAAAAAAAAAAAAAAAAAAAAAAAAAAAAAAAAAAAAAAAAAAAAAAAAAAAAAAAAAAAAAAAAAAAAAAAAAAAAAAAAAAAAAAAAAAAAAAAAAAAAAAAAAAAAAAAAAAAAAAAAAAAAAAAAAAAAAAAAAAAAAAAAAAAAAAAAAAAAAAAAAAAAAAAAAAAAAAAAAAAAAAAAAAAAAAAAAAAAAAAAAAAAAAAAAAAAAAAAAAAAAAAAAAAAAAAAAAAAAAAAAAAAAAAAAAAAAAAAAAAAAAAAAAAAAAAAAAAAAAAAAAAAAAAAAAAAAAAAAAAAAAAAAAAAAAAAAAAAAAAAAAAAAAAAAAAAAAAAAAAAAAAAAAAAAAAAAAAAAAAAAAAAAAAAAAAAAAAAAAAAAAAAAAAAAAAAAAAAAAAAAAAAAAAAAAAAAAAAAAAAAAAAAAAAAAAAAAAAAAAAAAAAAAAAAAAAAAAAAAAAAAAAAAAAAAAAAAAAAAAAAAAAAAAAAAAAAAAAAAAAAAAAAAAAAAAAAAAAAAAAAAAAAAAAAAAAAAAAAAAAAAAAAAAAAAAAAAAAAAAAAAAAAAAAAAAAAAAAAAAAAAAAAAAAAAAAAAAAAAAAAAAAAAAAAAAAAAAAAAAAAAAAAAAAAAAAAAAAAAAAAAAAAAAAAAAAAAAAAAAAAAAAAAAAAAAAAAAAAAAAAAAAAAAAAAAAAAAAAAAAAAAAAAAAAAAAAAAAAAAAAAAAAAAAAAAAAAAAAAAAAAAAAAAAAAAAAAAAAAAAAAAAAAAAAAAAAAAAAAAAAAAAAAAAAAAAAAAAAAAAAAAAAAAAAAAAAAAAAAAAAAAAAAAAAAAAAAAAAAAAAAAAAAAAAAAAAAAAAAAAAAAAAAAAAAAAAAAAAAAAAAAAAAAAAAAAAAAAAAAAAAAAAAAAAAAAAAAAAAAAAAAAAAAAAAAAAAAAAAAAAAAAAAAAAAAAAAAAAAAAAAAAAAAAAAAAAAAAAAAAAAAAAAAAAAAAAAAAAAAAAAAAAAAAAAAAAAAAAAAAAAAAAAAAAAAAAAAAAAAAAAAAAAAAAAAAAAAAAAAAAAAAAAAAAAAAAAAAAAAAAAAAAAAAAAAAAAAAAAAAAAAAAAAAAAAAAAAAAAAAAAAAAAAAAAAAAAAAAAAAAAAAAAAAAAAAAAAAAAAAAAAAAAAAAAAAAAAAAAAAAAAAAAAAAAAAAAAAAAAAAAAAAAAAAAAAAAAAAAAAAAAAAAAAAAAAAAAAAAAAAAAAAAAAAAAAAAAAAAAAAAAAAAAAAAAAAAAAAAAAAAAAAAAAAAAAAAAAAAAAAAAAAAAAAAAAAAAAAAAAAAAAAAAAAAAAAAAAAAAAAAAAAAAAAAAAAAAAAAAAAAAAAAAAAAAAAAAAAAAAAAAAAAAAAAAAAAAAAAAAAAAAAAAAAAAAAAAAAAAAAAAAAAAAAAAAAAAAAAAAAAAAAAAAAAAAAAAAAAAAAAAAAAAAAAAAAAAAAAAAAAAAAAAAAAAAAAAAAAAAAAAAAAAAAAAAAAAAAAAAAAAAAAAAAAAAAAAAAAAAAAAAAAAAAAAAAAAAAAAAAAAAAAAAAAAAAAAAAAAAAAAAAAAAAAAAAAAAAAAAAAAAAAAAAAAAAAAAAAAAAAAAAAAAAAAAAAAAAAAAAAAAAAAAAAAAAAAAAAAAAAAAAAAAAAAAAAAAAAAAAAAAAAAAAAAAAAAAAAAAAAAAAAAAAAAAAAAAAAAAAAAAAAAAAAAAAAAAAAAAAAAAAAAAAAAAAAAAAAAAAAAAAAAAAAAAAAAAAAAAAAAAAAAAAAAAAAAAAAAAAAAAAAAAAAAAAAAAAAAAAAAAAAAAAAAAAAAAAAAAAAAAAAAAAAAAAAAAAAAAAAAAAAAAAAAAAAAAAAAAAAAAAAAAAAAAAAAAAAAAAAAAAAAAAAAAAAAAAAAAAAAAAAAAAAAAAAAAAAAAAAAAAAAAAAAAAAAAAAAAAAAAAAAAAAAAAAAAAAAAAAAAAAAAAAAAAAAAAAAAAAAAAAAAAAAAAAAAAAAAAAAAAAAAAAAAAAAAAAAAAAAAAAAAAAAAAAAAAAAAAAAAAAAAAAAAAAAAAAAAAAAAAAAAAAAAAAAAAAAAAAAAAAAAAAAAAAAAAAAAAAAAAAAAAAAAAAAAAAAAAAAAAAAAAAAAAAAAAAAAAAAAAAAAAAAAAAAAAAAAAAAAAAAAAAAAAAAAAAAAAAAAAAAAAAAAAAAAAAAAAAAAAAAAAAAAAAAAAAAAAAAAAAAAAAAAAAAAAAAAAAAAAAAAAAAAAAAAAAAAAAAAAAAAAAAAAAAAAAAAAAAAAAAAAAAAAAAAAAAAAAAAAAAAAAAAAAAAAAAAAAAAAAAAAAAAAAAAAAAAAAAAAAAAAAAAAAAAAAAAAAAAAAAAAAAAAAAAAAAAAAAAAAAAAAAAAAAAAAAAAAAAAAAAAAAAAAAAAAAAAAAAAAAAAAAAAAAAAAAAAAAAAAAAAAAAAAAAAAAAAAAAAAAAAAAAAAAAAAAAAAAAAAAAAAAAAAAAAAAAAAAAAAAAAAAAAAAAAAAAAAAAAAAAAAAAAAAAAAAAAAAAAAAAAAAAAAAAAAAAAAAAAAAAAAAAAAAAAAAAAAAAAAAAAAAAAAAAAAAAAAAAAAAAAAAAAAAAAAAAAAAAAAAAAAAAAAAAAAAAAAAAAAAAAAAAAAAAAAAAAAAAAAAAAAAAAAAAAAAAAAAAAAAAAAAAAAAAAAAAAAAAAAAAAAAAAAAAAAAAAAAAAAAAAAAAAAAAAAAAAAAAAAAAAAAAAAAAAAAAAAAAAAAAAAAAAAAAAAAAAAAAAAAAAAAAAAAAAAAAAAAAAAAAAAAAAAAAAAAAAAAAAAAAAAAAAAAAAAAAAAAAAAAAAAAAAAAAAAAAAAAAAAAAAAAAAAAAAAAAAAAAAAAAAAAAAAAAAAAAAAAAAAAAAAAAAAAAAAAAAAAAAAAAAAAAAAAAAAAAAAAAAAAAAAAAAAAAAAAAAAAAAAAAAAAAAAAAAAAAAAAAAAAAAAAAAAAAAAAAAAAAAAAAAAAAAAAAAAAAAAAAAAAAAAAAAAAAAAAAAAAAAAAAAAAAAAAAAAAAAAAAAAAAAAAAAAAAAAAAAAAAAAAAAAAAAAAAAAAAAAAAAAAAAAAAAAAAAAAAAAAAAAAAAAAAAAAAAAAAAAAAAAAAAAAAAAAAAAAAAAAAAAAAAAAAAAAAAAAAAAAAAAAAAAAAAAAAAAAAAAAAAAAAAAAAAAAAAAAAAAAAAAAAAAAAAAAAAAAAAAAAAAAAAAAAAAAAAAAAAAAAAAAAAAAAAAAAAAAAAAAAAAAAAAAAAAAAAAAAAAAAAAAAAAAAAAAAAAAAAAAAAAAAAAAAAAAAAAAAAAAAAAAAAAAAAAAAAAAAAAAAAAAAAAAAAAAAAAAAAAAAAAAAAAAAAAAAAAAAAAAAAAAAAAAAAAAAAAAAAAAAAAAAAAAAAAAAAAAAAAAAAAAAAAAAAAAAAAAAAAAAAAAAAAAAAAAAAAAAAAAAAAAAAAAAAAAAAAAAAAAAAAAAAAAAAAAAAAAAAAAAAAAAAAAAAAAAAAAAAAAAAAAAAAAAAAAAAAAAAAAAAAAAAAAAAAAAAAAAAAAAAAAAAAAAAAAAAAAAAAAAAAAAAAAAAAAAAAAAAAAAAAAAAAAAAAAAAAAAAAAAAAAAAAAAAAAAAAAAAAAAAAAAAAAAAAAAAAAAAAAAAAAAAAAAAAAAAAAAAAAAAAAAAAAAAAAAAAAAAAAAAAAAAAAAAAAAAAAAAAAAAAAAAAAAAAAAAAAAAAAAAAAAAAAAAAAAAAAAAAAAAAAAAAAAAAAAAAAAAAAAAAAAAAAAAAAAAAAAAAAAAAAAAAAAAAAAAAAAAAAAAAAAAAAAAAAAAAAAAAAAAAAAAAAAAAAAAAAAAAAAAAAAAAAAAAAAAAAAAAAAAAAAAAAAAAAAAAAAAAAAAAAAAAAAAAAAAAAAAAAAAAAAAAAAAAAAAAAAAAAAAAAAAAAAAAAAAAAAAAAAAAAAAAAAAAAAAAAAAAAAAAAAAAAAAAAAAAAAAAAAAAAAAAAAAAAAAAAAAAAAAAAAAAAAAAAAAAAAAAAAAAAAAAAAAAAAAAAAAAAAAAAAAAAAAAAAAAAAAAAAAAAAAAAAAAAAAAAAAAAAAAAAAAAAAAAAAAAAAAAAAAAAAAAAAAAAAAAAAAAAAAAAAAAAAAAAAAAAAAAAAAAAAAAAAAAAAAAAAAAAAAAAAAAAAAAAAAAAAAAAAAAAAAAAAAAAAAAAAAAAAAAAAAAAAAAAAAAAAAAAAAAAAAAAAAAAAAAAAAAAAAAAAAAAAAAAAAAAAAAAAAAAAAAAAAAAAAAAAAAAAAAAAAAAAAAAAAAAAAAAAAAAAAAAAAAAAAAAAAAAAAAAAAAAAAAAAAAAAAAAAAAAAAAAAAAAAAAAAAAAAAAAAAAAAAAAAAAAAAAAAAAAAAAAAAAAAAAAAAAAAAAAAAAAAAAAAAAAAAAAAAAAAAAAAAAAAAAAAAAAAAAAAAAAAAAAAAAAAAAAAAAAAAAAAAAAAAAAAAAAAAAAAAAAAAAAAAAAAAAAAAAAAAAAAAAAAAAAAAAAAAAAAAAAAAAAAAAAAAAAAAAAAAAAAAAAAAAAAAAAAAAAAAAAAAAAAAAAAAAAAAAAAAAAAAAAAAAAAAAAAAAAAAAAAAAAAAAAAAAAAAAAAAAAAAAAAAAAAAAAAAAAAAAAAAAAAAAAAAAAAAAAAAAAAAAAAAAAAAAAAAAAAAAAAAAAAAAAAAAAAAAAAAAAAAAAAAAAAAAAAAAAAAAAAAAAAAAAAAAAAAAAAAAAAAAAAAAAAAAAAAAAAAAAAAAAAAAAAAAAAAAAAAAAAAAAAAAAAAAAAAAAAAAAAAAAAAAAAAAAAAAAAAAAAAAAAAAAAAAAAAAAAAAAAAAAAAAAAAAAAAAAAAAAAAAAAAAAAAAAAAAAAAAAAAAAAAAAAAAAAAAAAAAAAAAAAAAAAAAAAAAAAAAAAAAAAAAAAAAAAAAAAAAAAAAAAAAAAAAAAAAAAAAAAAAAAAAAAAAAAAAAAAAAAAAAAAAAAAAAAAAAAAAAAAAAAAAAAAAAAAAAAAAAAAAAAAAAAAAAAAAAAAAAAAAAAAAAAAAAAAAAAAAAAAAAAAAAAAAAAAAAAAAAAAAAAAAAAAAAAAAAAAAAAAAAAAAAAAAAAAAAAAAAAAAAAAAAAAAAAAAAAAAAAAAAAAAAAAAAAAAAAAAAAAAAAAAAAAAAAAAAAAAAAAAAAAAAAAAAAAAAAAAAAAAAAAAAAAAAAAAAAAAAAAAAAAAAAAAAAAAAAAAAAAAAAAAAAAAAAAAAAAAAAAAAAAAAAAAAAAAAAAAAAAAAAAAAAAAAAAAAAAAAAAAAAAAAAAAAAAAAAAAAAAAAAAAAAAAAAAAAAAAAAAAAAAAAAAAAAAAAAAAAAAAAAAAAAAAAAAAAAAAAAAAAAAAAAAAAAAAAAAAAAAAAAAAAAAAAAAAAAAAAAAAAAAAAAAAAAAAAAAAAAAAAAAAAAAAAAAAAAAAAAAAAAAAAAAAAAAAAAAAAAAAAAAAAAAAAAAAAAAAAAAAAAAAAAAAAAAAAAAAAAAAAAAAAAAAAAAAAAAAAAAAAAAAAAAAAAAAAAAAAAAAAAAAAAAAAAAAAAAAAAAAAAAAAAAAAAAAAAAAAAAAAAAAAAAAAAAAAAAAAAAAAAAAAAAAAAAAAAAAAAAAAAAAAAAAAAAAAAAAAAAAAAAAAAAAAAAAAAAAAAAAAAAAAAAAAAAAAAAAAAAAAAAAAAAAAAAAAAAAAAAAAAAAAAAAAAAAAAAAAAAAAAAAAAAAAAAAAAAAAAAAAAAAAAAAAAAAAAAAAAAAAAAAAAAAAAAAAAAAAAAAAAAAAAAAAAAAAAAAAAAAAAAAAAAAAAAAAAAAAAAAAAAAAAAAAAAAAAAAAAAAAAAAAAAAAAAAAAAAAAAAAAAAAAAAAAAAAAAAAAAAAAAAAAAAAAAAAAAAAAAAAAAAAAAAAAAAAAAAAAAAAAAAAAAAAAAAAAAAAAAAAAAAAAAAAAAAAAAAAAAAAAAAAAAAAAAAAAAAAAAAAAAAAAAAAAAAAAAAAAAAAAAAAAAAAAAAAAAAAAAAAAAAAAAAAAAAAAAAAAAAAAAAAAAAAAAAAAAAAAAAAAAAAAAAAAAAAAAAAAAAAAAAAAAAAAAAAAAAAAAAAAAAAAAAAAAAAAAAAAAAAAAAAAAAAAAAAAAAAAAAAAAAAAAAAAAAAAAAAAAAAAAAAAAAAAAAAAAAAAAAAAAAAAAAAAAAAAAAAAAAAAAAAAAAAAAAAAAAAAAAAAAAAAAAAAAAAAAAAAAAAAAAAAAAAAAAAAAAAAAAAAAAAAAAAAAAAAAAAAAAAAAAAAAAAAAAAAAAAAAAAAAAAAAAAAAAAAAAAAAAAAAAAAAAAAAAAAAAAAAAAAAAAAAAAAAAAAAAAAAAAAAAAAAAAAAAAAAAAAAAAAAAAAAAAAAAAAAAAAAAAAAAAAAAAAAAAAAAAAAAAAAAAAAAAAAAAAAAAAAAAAAAAAAAAAAAAAAAAAAAAAAAAAAAAAAAAAAAAAAAAAAAAAAAAAAAAAAAAAAAAAAAAAAAAAAAAAAAAAAAAAAAAAAAAAAAAAAAAAAAAAAAAAAAAAAAAAAAAAAAAAAAAAAAAAAAAAAAAAAAAAAAAAAAAAAAAAAAAAAAAAAAAAAAAAAAAAAAAAAAAAAAAAAAAAAAAAAAAAAAAAAAAAAAAAAAAAAAAAAAAAAAAAAAAAAAAAAAAAAAAAAAAAAAAAAAAAAAAAAAAAAAAAAAAAAAAAAAAAAAAAAAAAAAAAAAAAAAAAAAAAAAAAAAAAAAAAAAAAAAAAAAAAAAAAAAAAAAAAAAAAAAAAAAAAAAAAAAAAAAAAAAAAAAAAAAAAAAAAAAAAAAAAAAAAAAAAAAAAAAAAAAAAAAAAAAAAAAAAAAAAAAAAAAAAAAAAAAAAAAAAAAAAAAAAAAAAAAAAAAAAAAAAAAAAAAAAAAAAAAAAAAAAAAAAAAAAAAAAAAAAAAAAAAAAAAAAAAAAAAAAAAAAAAAAAAAAAAAAAAAAAAAAAAAAAAAAAAAAAAAAAAAAAAAAAAAAAAAAAAAAAAAAAAAAAAAAAAAAAAAAAAAAAAAAAAAAAAAAAAAAAAAAAAAAAAAAAAAAAAAAAAAAAAAAAAAAAAAAAAAAAAAAAAAAAAAAAAAAAAAAAAAAAAAAAAAAAAAAAAAAAAAAAAAAAAAAAAAAAAAAAAAAAAAAAAAAAAAAAAAAAAAAAAAAAAAAAAAAAAAAAAAAAAAAAAAAAAAAAAAAAAAAAAAAAAAAAAAAAAAAAAAAAAAAAAAAAAAAAAAAAAAAAAAAAAAAAAAAAAAAAAAAAAAAAAAAAAAAAAAAAAAAAAAAAAAAAAAAAAAAAAAAAAAAAAAAAAAAAAAAAAAAAAAAAAAAAAAAAAAAAAAAAAAAAAAAAAAAAAAAAAAAAAAAAAAAAAAAAAAAAAAAAAAAAAAAAAAAAAAAAAAAAAAAAAAAAAAAAAAAAAAAAAAAAAAAAAAAAAAAAAAAAAAAAAAAAAAAAAAAAAAAAAAAAAAAAAAAAAAAAAAAAAAAAAAAAAAAAAAAAAAAAAAAAAAAAAAAAAAAAAAAAAAAAAAAAAAAAAAAAAAAAAAAAAAAAAAAAAAAAAAAAAAAAAAAAAAAAAAAAAAAAAAAAAAAAAAAAAAAAAAAAAAAAAAAAAAAAAAAAAAAAAAAAAAAAAAAAAAAAAAAAAAAAAAAAAAAAAAAAAAAAAAAAAAAAAAAAAAAAAAAAAAAAAAAAAAAAAAAAAAAAAAAAAAAAAAAAAAAAAAAAAAAAAAAAAAAAAAAAAAAAAAAAAAAAAAAAAAAAAAAAAAAAAAAAAAAAAAAAAAAAAAAAAAAAAAAAAAAAAAAAAAAAAAAAAAAAAAAAAAAAAAAAAAAAAAAAAAAAAAAAAAAAAAAAAAAAAAAAAAAAAAAAAAAAAAAAAAAAAAAAAAAAAAAAAAAAAAAAAAAAAAAAAAAAAAAAAAAAAAAAAAAAAAAAAAAAAAAAAAAAAAAAAAAAAAAAAAAAAAAAAAAAAAAAAAAAAAAAAAAAAAAAAAAAAAAAAAAAAAAAAAAAAAAAAAAAAAAAAAAAAAAAAAAAAAAAAAAAAAAAAAAAAAAAAAAAAAAAAAAAAAAAAAAAAAAAAAAAAAAAAAAAAAAAAAAAAAAAAAAAAAAAAAAAAAAAAAAAAAAAAAAAAAAAAAAAAAAAAAAAAAAAAAAAAAAAAAAAAAAAAAAAAAAAAAAAAAAAAAAAAAAAAAAAAAAAAAAAAAAAAAAAAAAAAAAAAAAAAAAAAAAAAAAAAAAAAAAAAAAAAAAAAAAAAAAAAAAAAAAAAAAAAAAAAAAAAAAAAAAAAAAAAAAAAAAAAAAAAAAAAAAAAAAAAAAAAAAAAAAAAAAAAAAAAAAAAAAAAAAAAAAAAAAAAAAAAAAAAAAAAAAAAAAAAAAAAAAAAAAAAAAAAAAAAAAAAAAAAAAAAAAAAAAAAAAAAAAAAAAAAAAAAAAAAAAAAAAAAAAAAAAAAAAAAAAAAAAAAAAAAAAAAAAAAAAAAAAAAAAAAAAAAAAAAAAAAAAAAAAAAAAAAAAAAAAAAAAAAAAAAAAAAAAAAAAAAAAAAAAAAAAAAAAAAAAAAAAAAAAAAAAAAAAAAAAAAAAAAAAAAAAAAAAAAAAAAAAAAAAAAAAAAAAAAAAAAAAAAAAAAAAAAAAAAAAAAAAAAAAAAAAAAAAAAAAAAAAAAAAAAAAAAAAAAAAAAAAAAAAAAAAAAAAAAAAAAAAAAAAAAAAAAAAAAAAAAAAAAAAAAAAAAAAAAAAAAAAAAAAAAAAAAAAAAAAAAAAAAAAAAAAAAAAAAAAAAAAAAAAAAAAAAAAAAAAAAAAAAAAAAAAAAAAAAAAAAAAAAAAAAAAAAAAAAAAAAAAAAAAAAAAAAAAAAAAAAAAAAAAAAAAAAAAAAAAAAAAAAAAAAAAAAAAAAAAAAAAAAAAAAAAAAAAAAAAAAAAAAAAAAAAAAAAAAAAAAAAAAAAAAAAAAAAAAAAAAAAAAAAAAAAAAAAAAAAAAAAAAAAAAAAAAAAAAAAAAAAAAAAAAAAAAAAAAAAAAAAAAAAAAAAAAAAAAAAAAAAAAAAAAAAAAAAAAAAAAAAAAAAAAAAAAAAAAAAAAAAAAAAAAAAAAAAAAAAAAAAAAAAAAAAAAAAAAAAAAAAAAAAAAAAAAAAAAAAAAAAAAAAAAAAAAAAAAAAAAAAAAAAAAAAAAAAAAAAAAAAAAAAAAAAAAAAAAAAAAAAAAAAAAAAAAAAAAAAAAAAAAAAAAAAAAAAAAAAAAAAAAAAAAAAAAAAAAAAAAAAAAAAAAAAAAAAAAAAAAAAAAAAAAAAAAAAAAAAAAAAAAAAAAAAAAAAAAAAAAAAAAAAAAAAAAAAAAAAAAAAAAAAAAAAAAAAAAAAAAAAAAAAAAAAAAAAAAAAAAAAAAAAAAAAAAAAAAAAAAAAAAAAAAAAAAAAAAAAAAAAAAAAAAAAAAAAAAAAAAAAAAAA
This sequence comes from Fraxinus excelsior, assembly GCA_019097785.1. Classification (NCBI taxonomy): domain Eukaryota; kingdom Viridiplantae; phylum Streptophyta; class Magnoliopsida; order Lamiales; family Oleaceae; genus Fraxinus; species Fraxinus excelsior. The sequence continues at coordinate 28,858,084 of CM032639.1, read as the reverse complement.
AAAAAAAAAAAAAAAAAAAAAAAAAAAAAAAAAAAAAAAAAAAAAAAAAAAAAAAAAAAAAAAAAAAAAAAAAAAAAAAAAAAAAAAAAAAAAAAAAAAAAAAAAAAAAAAAAAAAAAAAAAAAAAAAAAAAAAAAAAAAAAAAAAAAAAAAAAAAAAAAAAAAAAAAAAAAAAAAAAAAAAAAAAAAAAAAAAAAAAAAAAAAAAAAAAAAAAAAAAAAAAAAAAAAAAAAAAAAAAAAAAAAAAAAAAAAAAAAAAAAAAAAAAAAAAAAAAAAAAAAAAAAAAAAAAAAAAAAAAAAAAAAAAAAAAAAAAAAAAAAAAAAAAAAAAAAAAAAAAAAAAAAAAAAAAAAAAAAAAAAAAAAAAAAAAAAAAAAAAAAAAAAAAAAAAAAAAAAAAAAAAAAAAAAAAAAAAAAAAAAAAAAAAAAAAAAAAAAAAAAAAAAAAAAAAAAAAAAAAAAAAAAAAAAAAAAAAAAAAAAAAAAAAAAAAAAAAAAAAAAAAAAAAAAAAAAAAAAAAAAAAAAAAAAAAAAAAAAAAAAAAAAAAAAAAAAAAAAAAAAAAAAAAAAAAAAAAAAAAAAAAAAAAAAAAAAAAAAAAAAAAAAAAAAAAAAAAAAAAAAAAAAAAAAAAAAAAAAAAAAAAAAAAAAAAAAAAAAAAAAAAAAAAAAAAAAAAAAAAAAAAAAAAAAAAAAAAAAAAAAAAAAAAAAAAAAAAAAAAAAAAAAAAAAAAAAAAAAAAAAAAAAAAAAAAAAAAAAAAAAAAAAAAAAAAAAAAAAAAAAAAAAAAAAAAAAAAAAAAAAAAAAAAAAAAAAAAAAAAAAAAAAAAAAAAAAAAAAAAAAAAAAAAAAAAAAAAAAAAAAAAAAAAAAAAAAAAAAAAAAAAAAAAAAAAAAAAAAAAAAAAAAAAAAAAAAATTTCGAGGACAAAAATATTTTACGGGGGTGAGAATGTAATACCCCGAAAATTTTCATAAAATATAATTCAATTTTTATATACTATACTTTAATATTTTGAAAGTTAGGGACTAAATGATACATTTATCAAATTATATTTTATTTGTATCAAATATTTATATATTGATGGAGTTATCGTAAATATATGAATATTGGTCTCGTTGGATAAATCGTAATTAGATATATAAATCAGATTCGAGAAAAAATCGATTCGGATTCTAATTTTTATTTTTTATTTTCACTTTTTTTTTTTAATTTTTTTTATTTTTTTTTTTTTTTTTTTTTTTTATTTTTTTTTTTTTTTTATTTTTTTTTTTTTAGGAAAAAATTAGCTTCAAGATATTTTAGTTTGAAGGAATTATCAAAAGCTAATTTATTATTATTATTATTTAATTATAATTTTGAAAGTAGGGATGGTGAAAAAAGATTTTCCGTTAAAAACAAGAAATTCTGTTAGTATTTCCGTTAAACCAACATATTCCATTTAATAGCCACTTTTATATATATATTTATTTATTTTATTTTTTATGGAGGTTCATTTGGCTTTAAATGCGACTTTCAGTAGAGTTGTACTGGGTCACAGATCATCACTTGGTACGATTAGAATAAATCCACTTGTAAATAGCAGGCGCCCCTCAATATGGGGCCGTCACTTGGCCATTTTGTCAATAAAATAGTAAAGATTTTTGTACAAGTAGCATTACTCGTACAATTAACTCATACGACTTTTTATTTTCTCTTAAGGTTCTGTACTTTGATCTATATTCTTTCAATACTTATTTTCAACTACATAATTTTCAATAAAATAATATTATATGTGAATCCAAAAAAATTTCTTCTTTTTTAACCACATTGTTTTCCATCACGTCACTATTTAAAATGTATTATTTCCTTAAGAAATAATGTGCATCAAATAGGGGCTAGTTTTGATTCAAGTGGAAATTACATAATTTTAGGGGTTTGAAGTTTAGAATTCAAAAATAAGGGACCAAGTTTCATTCTTAAAAAATCAGGTGACATATAAAAACCATAACCCTAATTTTCACTCTCTACCCCCTATCTCTCTCTCTCTCTCTCTCTCTCTCTCTTCCGTCTCTTCTTTTCCCTCCTCCTCTCCTTTCCCCTCCCCATCCCCCTCCACCGAGAAGTCTGACGGCAGCCTCTGCTGGAGCAGCATCGGCTGCAGCCTCTCACGAGGCAACAGCCGCTGCTTCCGGCGGCGGTTGCCGTCTGCCTTGTCACGGTTCAATGTGTTTTTCTTACTTTTTAGGCTGTGACTGACAGTCGTTGCTGGGCTGTGTGGGTGTGTTACTTTGACGCCATGGGTGTGCCGAATTAGCTGTTGTTGTTTGCTGTTGGCGGATCTGTGGGGTGGCGAATTGGTGGTTAGATGTTTATGTTTGCTGTTGTTGGGGGTGGATCTATTGTTGGTGGTGACGATCTGTTGTTGTTGGAGTTCAATTTTCATCCTGTCGTGTGTTCTGTGGCTGATTAGTTTGTGTTGGTTTATCTGTGACCTGTGACCAAGTATTGGTGGTAGCGACGATAGTCTGTGACTAAATATTTGGTAATCTGTGACCAATTACTCAAATGTGACCTAAAAATTTAATAATACATGACTCGAAAATAATTTGTGACCTCGAAATAATCTATGAAGTACAATTTTTTTGATCTGTGACCTCGAAATAATTTGTGATAAAAAAAAATTTGACGATATGCGACCAGTAAATAAATATATAACTTATAATTATGAATATGTGACCATTAATCACAAACTGTGACTTTATTATCTTTTTTTAATAAATATTTTTAATTAATTAAATTCATACCCGATTTTTGAATTTTCAAATTATTTACCTTACTTTTGAATTGAGGTAAAGAATACACCTTAGATATGAACTTTTCCCTTGATTCAAACTAGTACAATCAAATTACTTAACTTTGATTTGCTTGCAAATCCAATCACTTTGTCCACCGACCATCAAATTAGACAAAAGTAACAAGAACTTCTTCTCTATTTAGATATTTTCCTACTAATAGTAAGGAAAGTTGACTAGAAACTTTTGTCGATTTAGACATTCTTTCTCTTCTTTTTGCATGATTTTTGAAGCATCCACGTATTATTGTTGATTGGTGATTTGGTTCAATTAGTTCAAAGTTTGAAAGATGTAAGTCGAGTTGGTTCTCGTGTTTGTACCACCAATCCGATTCAACCCGACTTGAGAAATCATACAAGTACTACGTTGGCAACACATGTTTGGTGCATTTTATGTTATTGTTGTGTCGAAAATCAATGAGAAATTACTTAGTGTTCTTCTGTAAAAAAAATTGTCAAACTTTTCTGTACCTATAACGTAAGGGTAATTGGCGCAAAACGTCCCTACCTATGACGGGTTTTGTGGAAAACGTCCATACATTTGATTTTTTGGTGCAGAACGTCCCCACCTTTGCATTTTCTTGAGCAAAACGTCATTTTCACCAATTTTTTTTACATAAAATGACCATTATACCCTCCTATATAAATAAAATAAAGAATAAATTGCAATATGCTCCAAAACATTTTTTAAAATGCAAATCAGTTTAAGGTACTTGCAAGAAAATGACTCAATTTATCATAATTGCACCCGAGCTCCCGTCCACCCAAAAATTGAAAACCCTAACTTTTTCCCATTGCTGGGCAACTTCCAGTTACATCTCTTCTTAGCAACAATATTTCTGCATTCATACAGGGAGTCAGGCATGCTCAATTCGAATCATCTTTACCGGATCTCCACTTCAAAAATCTAAAGCCGGCACTACACTTGTATGAATCAAAGAAATTTGATAATCCCATAGTAAATCCAATCTTTGATTCAATATCTTGCTTGCCGATGACAGTAGAAAACTTAACACAAAATTTAAAACAAGATAATGAAATGCAAAAGCCCGTGTTTCTTTTATTTGGTATTCCAATTCTCACAGAGCAACAAATCTCTTAAAACTGCTCTTTAGATAATCAAGAGAATACAACAAATCTCTTTAATGGTTCTGGATCGACAGTTATTCAGAATTGTCCAAGAAAACTATTTGGACGAACAATTTCCACGGTTCAAAGATCAGAAATTGGACTTTGGGTTGGCAATGGACAATGTAAGTTGTTTATGGAGTCCGAAGATATTGGTCGGACCCTCGACTATATCATTCTCATTTTAATTGATTTTGAACAATATTAGAAAATTGTTTAGCATTCTAATTTTTGCTTCGATCGTTGTGCTATTGCAGCGATTTTATGAAGGCAGGGTTTTCAATTGTTGGGTAGAGACGGGGGCTTGGGGTGTAATTATGATAAAGTGAGTCATTTTCTTGCAATTAGCTTGGACTGATTTGCATTTTTAAAAAAAATTTGGAGCATATTGCAATTTATTCTTTATTTTTCTTTTATATAGGAGGGTATAATGGTCATTTTAAGTTAAAAATTGGTGAAAAAGACGTTTTGCGCAAGAAAATGCAAAGGTAGGGACATTCTGCACCAAAAAAAATCAAACGTATGAACGTTTTTCACAAAACCCGTCATAGGTAAGGACATTTTTCGCCAATTACTCATAACGTAACTATTTTTTAAAACCTGCTTCACTCGTCCCGAAGCTAAGTCAAGAAAGAAACAGGCAAATCACCTATACTCTTCGTCTCACTAAAGCAATCACTGTTAGACACCTCTAGTATCAAGTAATTTTTGGTTGAAATCTCACTTCATACGTATTGCGAGCAATCCCTTCCTCCAAACTTAAGAAATTTCCATTTTATTTTACAAGTATTGTAACCTCTCTTGTTGATCCTTCCCAAGTACAACACAGCACCAACCTTGATGACTACCCCAGTCTAAGTTCCATCTCCGTTACTACGAGTCCCCTAATTTATCATTCACAAATCACACTAAGTAAAAATCTTGTTCTACATTAATTTTTGTTGTCCCTTTTGTTTCGTTTATCTGCTTTGTTTTAGTTTGTTATCACACGTTTTTCTGTTTTAATGATTGATATTTGTTTATGTTTTCATTCACTTGTGCCAATGCTTAAGGTGTTTCAATCACCTGATTTGTTGTTTTTATGTAAATTTGTGTCTTCTATCGTGTAACTTTTTCTAAACTCACTTTGACCATTTCTATACTTCTTTTGAGGTTTTTGTTTATTCCTAAACATTTTTCGAATTTTTTTAAGCAAAATATGCTAACTCCTCTTCATTAGGAGAATCTGAATATGAGGACTCTTTATTCCTCATAGTTTTTAAAATTAATGACTTATCGTTTGTAGGTATAGCTAATGTAAGTTCATAAGTCTAGAGAGATCCAACCTGCTCTTCCACCTCAATAAAGTCTATATCACTACTCTCCTCAATAGTAGTGATTTTAACCCTAAATCGCTCAAGTAAGGATCTAAGGATTTTTCTTACAATTTTAGGCTCTAGAATTCTCTCACCTAGGTTGAAACTAGAATTCACTATGTCATTTAGGCTCGTATAAAACTCATCAAACATTTCATTCTCTTTCATCATCATCTCTTCAAACTTAGTGATTAACATCTGCAACTTAGAACTTTTTACAGCATGTGTTCCCTCATGTGTGGTTTGTAAGATATCTCAAACCTCTTTGGCTGCCTCACACATGGACACTCGCCTAAATTCCTCTTAGGATACTATCACAAATAGAGCATGCAACGTTTTACTATTCCAATTACATTCATCCAAATTACTTTTAGACCAATTATCGATGGGAGTGGGGGTTACTACGTTATCTACAATTTGTACTAGGGACACTCCAACCTAGGGACACTCCAACCATTCACCACACTCAACCAAATTTGCTCATCCATAGATTTTAGGAAAGCTCTCATTCTAACCTTCCAACAAGCATAATTATTACCATCAAAATATGGCGGGACGGATAATGAATTACTCATCTAGAAATCTAAGGTCAGGATTCGAATTTAGGCTCTGATACTAATTGAAATATCGTAGTTTACTAAGTTTGACGTTACATGTGGAATTATATAATTAACAAGTAACAAGTCACTTTTAATTATTTCTAGATGATTAAACAAACAATCCAATTATCCTAAATTGAATTACCGTAGTTTATAATAAAAAACAATAAATAACACCAATATTAATGATGGAGAAACCCAACTGGGTAAAAACTCCGGGACCAAGTTAGTTACATCCACTATAGACAATACAGAGTGAGTTACAGTCAGATACTATCTAGCCAACTCCACTAAACTTCTCGATCTAACTCCAAGTTCTGCTCCACAATTTGTTCCAAGGTCTTTTGCAATTGTCTCTTCCCAGTAGAATTTCAAGAACCTACTCCAAGGTCTTGTGCTCTTCCTGCGTTTGTAGTCCAACCTCTCTCAACCTCCAGAAACTTTGGAAGTCCAACTGAGAAAGTACATTCATAAAGATATTTAGGAAGTAGGTGTTTTTGATTCTTCAATATGATGTTTTCCCAAAGTGTAGTTGAATGATCTCAAGAATAAAAAGGATAAATCACAAAGGAGGAATGTGTTATTGGATCTCTAAAGAATGATATGAGGTAAAAGATTAATAATCAACCACCCAACAATTTGTGCATATACTTGGGTATTTATAAGAGAGTGCAATTAGATTGAATGGGTCGGAAAAATACTTTAAAACAGCAATTAAGGTTTTTCGAATCGATATATCGCTCAAGTGAGAAGCTGGTGACAGGCGAGCGATATACTGTCGCTCAAGCATTATCCATGTGATAGGCTAGCGAAAATGCGACGCTGTGTTTCTCCTCTTTTCATGCTCAAACCGTAGACCTCATAACCCAATTTATAAAAATTGCACCCTAGGTCCTTGATTTTTACAACACGTTACCAATTCCATTTGTCCAGAGAATTGTCAACACTAAAAATCTAACATAACCTTTTTTTTTTTTTTTTTTGAAGAGTACTAGGTTAGTTTGTTGGTTAAGTGTTAATGTAGTACTATTTTGTGATTTTCCTTTGCAATTCAATTGTGATGGGCTGTCAAATTGAGACTAAGCCTCTATGTAGCGGAAATTAAAATCTAGATTTCATTCTAAGTCAAAGTCAACAATTAATTATAACTACATATTTTATGATACCCACAAAATTTCAACCACACATTTTATCAATTTTATCAAAATCTATTAAAAATTTGATTTTAATCCCTACCAAACACGAGCTAACTTTTTTTATAGTGTCATGGATGAGTGATAGGGATCGTATAACTACAGGTTCGATGATACTTGTGACTTCACCCCCAACAAACCGATTTCTTTGCTTCTCTTTTTGTAGTTTTTGTGGAAGTTAGAACTATTAAATGAAATCGATTTCATGAAAACTAATAGAGTTTTTTTGTTTTTTGTTTTTTTAAGGTAAAGGTGGTTTAGAATGTCTATAGTGCGCATATTTTATTCAAGAAATTGAAATGACCCATGTAGAGGTACAGTCTTAGTATTTAAAGGCATCACGTAGAACTGAATGTCACTTTCACTATCAAAGCGTTCGTTTGTGTAATGTAAATAACTTCAGTAACGTTAGAAAATTCTTTTCGGATACATATTTTCCAACAAGACATGTCTCAATTTAGACGTGCATTCTCATTTGGTCGTGTCATTTGAAACACAACTTTTCAACAATTATCTATGTGTTTGGAATTTCATTTTTTTTTCATCTCAATTCATCATTGCATTAAAGTTCATATAAATAGAGTTCAAAACATAAATTAAGTTCATTAGTCTACACAATATGGAGTGTTCTTATTGCAATACGTGATTACGGTATCTTGTGAGATGATTGTCGAAAAATCATTAACATCTATACAAGACATTATCGTTTTAGGGAGAAAAAATCAAACTCTTATCTAGACCAAATTCATTTTTATGCATTTTATCTTTCTTCTTTACGTATTCGATTTCGATAAGTTGAAATTTTGTCTTATTTTATGCTTGTAAAATATTAGTTATCGGAATATAATTTATGTATGTCAATTTTTCCCAACACATACAACTGGAGGTTCAATGATACTTATGACTTCACCACAATAACTGATTCCGTTGCTTCTCTTTTTGCAGATTTTTGTGGAAGTTGTCATTGTTAAATCGATTTCATGAAAAATAGAAAAAAAAATGCTTCTCTTTCACCTTTACTAACTTTTTTTTTGTAGGTGAAGGTGCGTTAGAATGTCTACAGTGTGCATATTTTATTCAAGAAATCGAAATGACCCCGAGTAGGATTTGACCTTCTTTGTATACTAGTTAATCGCCCGTGCAATGCACGGGTTGTGTTTTTTTTAAGGTAATGTTAGTGTGCGCGATAGAAACTTATTGGCACTAAAATTACAGACATATAAAAACTGTAATATAAGACAACGTGATTTGTTATAGCATGAAGCAAAAAATCATACTCGCCCAATATCCCTGGCATAGATGACATAAAACTATGTTTCTCATCCTCTGCGACCTGAATCACATTAAATATTGAGGATACAAATCCAAAGAGCAAGGAAAAGAAAAGGAGAATGAGAAGTAGGACGGAGTATTGAATGACAGAAAGTGCACTCTATGACAATTGACATGAACATATTTCAAGGAGTTAGATTGAGAGAAAAATTCTACACAGTTCCATAAATTGGCAGAGAAAAAGTCATTTAAACTAAAATTTACGAAAGGATTGGATGATGATTACATAACTACAGAAAAAGTTTATTGTTACAGTATTGAACACAACATATTCATATGAGTCGCAAGATCTCTAGCGAGTGAGCTATTTTAGATACATTAACACACGAAAAATCAAGCATCCCTTATATGTGCATGTGCACAACCAATTACACTGCCGTCAGTAATATACAAAAATAACTTGCTGATATCTCCGAATGATACTCAGTTACCATTTAAGACGACATTCGAATCTTCTTCATCAGAGTCAAATTCAACCTGCAAGCAAATGAAACCATCACACAACTCTACCAGCTTGAAGTGAATTATTCTAATAAAAATTTAATATGTAGAAGCAAATATAATATGCCAACAAGAAATAATAAAACTGTCCTCAAATTTATCGCTGCAAGTTAAACCAGAAATCCACACAGCATTACCACTTACACAAAAAGTCAAAAGAAATGAAAGCTTACATTTTCATCCTTAAACCACCTGCCATGCAGTCACGCTTCCAGCCAGCAATTGTGAACTTCAGTTCCCTCTCTTGACGCTCTCTATAATCCAATTTTTGCACCTGATCAACTACTACTTCCTTTCGAGGCACCTCCATTTCAATAGGACATTCCTTCCACTGAATAGATTGACCATATACACAACTAATCACATTTTCACCATCCAGTTTCCTACATTCATTCCTCTATTCAATAATATCATTAGAAAATATCTCAGAAGCAGCCTTTAACGTGCGCTCAGTCAACGGTTTCCCCCCATTTCTACATTGTTGATAAGATACATTACTGCCCGAGGTGGAGGTAACACAATTTGACATAGCTAATCTCTTACTTATCTCTTCTTGTCTCCATAATTCTCTCTCCTTCCTCCTTCACTCTGCGTATTTATGGCGTGGTCCTTTGCTATGCATCTGAATCCAATAACAACTAAAATTACTTCACCCTTCTCACATCTTGAATTCAATAACAATAATCTATTTCAATTTATAAAATCGTGATGAAATTTAAAAAACAAATTTTAGAATTTAGGATCCTGTACCTAAAAATCAACTATACTTCAGTCTTCTAAAATCCTGAATTCAATTACAGTAACAATTTCAATTAATAAAAATGTGTTTAAGAAAAGCATACTCAAAACTTAGGATCTTTTGCCATGTATCTTTAACAAAAATCCGACAAGTTTCATTTCCAATTACAACAAAAATTTCAAGTAATAAAACTTAGGATCTTTCGCATGTATCTCTGTGTCAAAAATCAACTAAAATTCGCTTCTTGGATTTCTAAAACAACATAGCTATCTTGATGTGTGATGTATTTTAATTGTCAATATCTTTATTGTTAAAAACATAGATGTTATATATTAAGAAATTTGAAAAACACATATCTAACAATACAAGATTTACTAATTAAATTTTTGAGTTATATGGTGAAAAAAAAAAATCTGCTTGCAATATTCATTTTATATATCTATTAAAATATATAGTTTTTATGTAATCAGCAATGTGGATTTTACAGGGATGCAGCTTGAAAATGATGTTGATTTTATTACATATGTATTAGTGTTAATTGATTTGTATAGGTTTTATTTTAAACATAAAGAATTCCTTTTGGGATAGAGTCAACATTTATCCTCTTTAATTCTTCATTTTTTATAAAAAAAGATTTATATACGAAGTTAACTCCATCTCTCTTTTCCCTAAACCTTATTAACTTTAATACCCAAAATTAAATATTTTCATCTCTAAAGAGCAAGTGTTATTTTGGTGACCTTCAAGTAGTGTTTTCCGAATGCCTTTGTGAATTATGATTTGATTATTCTACGTGTTTTAATATGAAATAATAATCTAAAGTTCTATATGCCTTTCATGAAATGAAATAGTGAGTGCAGCATATTTAACTCATGAGATTCGAGTCAAAGTTTACATCAAAGATTTAACTCGGAAACCCCAAGAGTCGTTAGAATGGAAATATACAAATGAATGTTATTAGAACAAGCGAAAATGAAAATTCAAAAACCAATTGAATAAGATACAATCACATAACCAAACCTAAAAATATAGTTAAAATACTTCAGAATATCTATAGAACTATTGATCAAAATACATGTAAAATTGAAGGCACTTGAGGTAATAGTTACCTCTTACTTTGGGCTTTAGTGTTCACAGATCCCAAAACTCCTCCACAATACCCTGAAATATGCACGTAAAATTCATCATTTATAAAGCGAGTCGTCTGAAAGAAAGAACTTTTATTTCAATAATAATCGGAAAAGAAATTTGTGGAACCAACACCATATAGTCAAAGCAACAGTATACACCTCCCCCATTATTGCATTGTTAAGATTAATACTTGCTAACAAAAATCAGATATTTATTAGCTTCAAACTATTTGACATTTAATTTCCCAATCTAGTTTGTCAGGCTATGTGGTTAAAAATAAAATCATTGTATTGACTTGATAACATAATATACATCATATTCACAAAGAAAGAAATATTCACTTCAAAAATTGCATACCAATTTTCAAAAATAAATTCCTAACCAAATGAAGCTTGCTTATAGATTAAACCCATCATTCAAGAAGATTCAATCAGATTAAAAAAACCAGAATGTCACGTACGGCATTGCAGATGGTAGACAAATTCCAACTAAACCGTTCTTTCTCGAGTTTCAAAGGTCAAATGTCATAATACAAAAATAACCACTATTACATCTTTAATATTCCCACAAAACCATTTAATCAAGATAAATGATGCAACCATTACGATAAACTCATTGGTGAATCAATCAACAAGGAAAAATGCAGCTTTGCCAAATGGATGGTGGAACGTGGAGGAGTGAGCAAAAGCAAACTTGTTAAAGTTGTAATTTCAAAGAAACCGAAAGAGGGCTATGTGGAAATAAATTAACCTTCAATCAATGATCAAAACACAAACAAGCAATATCAATCAGAGAATGAACATTATAAATCAAAGCAACAAATCAACTTCCCTTTCAATAATGGAATTGGCACCAAAATGGATTGTACAAGGCTTAGATCAAACCCAAATCATAAGGTAACTCCAACATCGAACTATCCTAAAGAATTTCGTACCACAACCACGAAGGAATCATACAAATAGGGTGCGAGATTGTCGAACAAGGTAGCGAAACATGGGCGAAAAGGGACGAGAACAAGGGGCAGCCGAAGGTGACAAAGGATCATCGATCTCGTGCTTGAACTCCCCCACCTCCGTCGTGCCACAAAAAACGAAACGAAAAAAAATATTGTCGATTGAACTATAGAACCCAAAAAACCAAAAACAATATACAGATGATGAAGAAATTGAAGTAGTGAAGATTATTCTTACAAAAGAATTTAGGGCGAATGTGGAAATCCATTTTTGGGATGGTATATCTAACGATTTGTGAGAGAAGATTGTGATAAGGTGAAAAGGTACATAATGAAGATATTTTGTGAATACATATCAAACCCGTTTATGAAACCAGTTCAGTGTGAAAACGAAGAACAGTTAGAATCGCGTTTGTGAACAGTAGGTATCTGGATTGAGTGTGAAAACGAGGGCAGGAAATGAACAGTGAAGGTGACATTCACTCTTTTAATAGAGTGTGAAAACGAAGAACAGTTAGAATCGCGTTTGTGAACAGTAGGTAAGTAAGCCACAGAGTATGAGAAGATGTTTCATAAAAAAATTGATTTTTCTCATGATTCATAGAATATTGAGCGTTTCTTCAACAGACAATTGATGTTCTACTACAAAACTTGCATATGTAGGTATATCAAAATTTCAAAACAATATTCCATAAGGACCATAGGTCCATAACTAAATAAGTAAGGGATAGAAAGGAGAAACAAGCTTACACTTTAGATGGGGATGATGACTTCTTATACTCCAAGCACTCAGAATATATCCATGCAATAAAAACTGAGATGATTCCAAGCAAAAATGACTCCTGTGATATCATAAGAAAATTTGTAAATAACCCCATGGAGAATAACAAATTTAGAGTGCAACCATAACCTCAATTTCACTCTAGCAGCTTTATGCATCAGATTTCTCCTTCTCAGGTGTATTTTCTCTTTTGACACTATTTTGTAGCTCAATAAAAAAATAAAAAGGAAATGGTTCTCTCATATAAAGCAAGACATTATCATGTGCTAACTAATGGATCGTGCAATTTTTCTATGAATTGAAATTACTATATTCAACACAAATTTGAAGTTAAGGAGGGAATTTCTTTACTAATTTACTCACCATTTCTAATAAATTGCAAGAACTATCCACTGTACAGTTTGATGTCCTAAATCTATGCAGTAATGGATAAGAAAATAAGTTAAAACAGAGACTTTCAAACTATCCTAGCTGCATTACATATTTATGGTGGTGAAATTATCTCAAATGTTATATGGTTCAAAAATTTTCTAAAAGTTTTTACTTTTTACCTAGTTATGAGCAAGAATAAAAAGGAACAAGACGAATTCCAATAAAAACGAGGCTCGGCATGTTGGCAAGTAAATGGATAACACCAGCATGCAGCCAGATACAAGTTATTAGCCGCCATGCTTGATTTTGGTGAACTACTTTGTCCCATTCTAGCGCTCCCAATTTTTCCAGTCTGCACAAGTAGAGGCAAGAGTAACGTAATTTTTGAAGGGAGAAAGACGAAATCAATTAATAAAGCGAGGGCACTCAAAGAAGCCTCCCTCCCCACCACCCTGAAAAACAAACACAACACAACATGAAAATCATTTCTACTGTAGAGTATAAACCAGTCAACTCCAAGAGAACTACAATTTTACATTAAGAAAAGCTACAATGATAAGCTGAAAATGATTCCGGTAGTAAACCTAGGCACGTGTTTAAGGAGATCGATTTTGGAGGTAAAATCGTATCATTTTTAAAGATATCGTCAAAACTTAAAATGTAATCTAATGGCAGGGGGAAAATTACTATAACATTTGGAGGTGACTGAAAACTGCTCAAATACTTCACATTGAGCTACCGCGATCAATCAATTCATCATCTCAAAAACACTTCCATTAAGGCATTATATAACTCGAACGGGCCCCAATTATGCTCAAGATCACATCCTATACAAATATTAAGTTGCTTCAACACAATAAAAGTGAAATTAGACTCAGCTTTTAACCAAAATCATGCTAGAATATTGCAGTGTATAAAGGTTTAAAAAACCCATATACAATCTTATGTAAATCTGACCAAAAAACTGAAAGCTTCAAAATCCAGACCTAAATTGCATTAAAACTTCAAGAAAAAAACTCCACCAAGAACACCAATGGCACAGTTTATCATAAATAAAAATATAACCTAAAACGACCAAAATTTCGGTTTCAATTATCAAGAAATGCACATTAGATTTATCGTTCCGAATTTAGATTATAAAGAAAATCCGAAACAGCAAAATATTGTCATCATGTTTCCTATAAGCTTTTAAACCTCAAATAATCCTTACAAAATAATTTTCAAAAAGTAATTCAGCGTAAGTAACCTGAATAGAACAACTTCTAAAACTAAAAGATGACTTACAAAATAAAACTAAAACACTGACCTGTCCATAATTTAAAATCCCAGAAGATGGGTTCAATTCTATGTTCCCAAAACGCTGTAATTCACCATTTGAAAAGTTTTCTCCTTGGGCGCATTTCGTAATATACATATAATCAGTGGGTATAAACCCAAAACCAATGTTGTTCCAATCAATTTCAGCTAAATCTAATACTACATTGCTGCCCAAATAAAAAATAGAATAAACCCACAATAAAAACAAATTAAAAACACCCCATAATAACTTAAAACACAAATTTGGCTCTATATTAAAAATATTACCTGTTGGGTAAGGCCACTGGGACAGTGTTAGCAGTGTCATTTACTCTTAAAGAAGCGAAATGCGATTGATTTTGCAGCTGCATACGTTTAAATTTTCACAATTTAAATATACACAAGAAATCAAATCAAAGTCCATATAAATCGGCACAAATCAGGAATGAAACGATAATGACATAATCATAGAGCGGGTGGTATGGTTGAATGGTACCTTGAGAGGTTGAGGGCAAAAGTGCCTTTTATCGGTAAGGAGTGGAGGAAGAAGCTTAATAACGCTACCTGAAGGGGCGAGGAATTTGTTGTTGTGGTGGGCGGCGGCGGGATTAGGCTGAAGACCTGCGAACACAGTGTCGCTCTCCATCTCTTATTCTTCCTCTTTGTAGAATAAACTACGGAAAACAAACTTTCCCTATGAAAAACCCCAAAAATTGTGAACACCCAGATTGCAGACTCAGAGACCCAACTTCATAAGAAGAAAGAAACCAGAAATAGTAGAGGATAAAGCAGTAAAATTGGTGAAAAATAAAGGCCAAAAAAATTTGAAGAACCTCGAGCGGATTTGAACGGAATTATCAAATTCTAGATAATAAACAGTCCCTCGATCAAAGCCTCCCCATTACGACGACACGGAACACGACTTTGACTCTCCACCATCAGCCGCACCACAACACACACAACAACCACTGCCCGTGTTAGTTTGTGATGAAGCTCGTGATTGCAGTAGTCGATTGAGTTTTCCCAGCGTATGGAATGAAGCACGAGACTTATAAATAATAATAATAAAAAATTCATACTCCGCATTGTGCAGAGTAAGTCTCCGGATAGCGGAGCACTACTCCGCACCGAACTTGATTGTCGCCTCCCAGTGGGTGATGGCTGTCGGTAGTAATTAACCAGCAACAATTACTATAATTTTATGAAGAAACAAGACAAATAGAGGAACTCACGTGTGAAGAGGCCACCAGACGGTTCAACTCTTGGTTTCTTCGAACAGATTACAAGAAAGGTTACGACTGTGTTTATAGGAGATTATGATAAAATATTCTATTGCATTACCATAAATAAAACTCCACTTGTTTCGATAACAAGTCGTTATCCTGCAAATTTATGCATAATCTATATAACTAATATGGAATTTTATTAGAATCTTACAGTGTTAAAATGAAAAGAACTGGTCAAAGAATGTAATGAAAAGAACAAAAGGCATAATCATTGAGAATAGATTCACATGACATTTCTGCATGCAATTTGATGAAAGAAAAACTAATTTTGCAGAATCAAATTCATCAATTAATTTAGTATTAGTATTATCAGAAAGGAGAAAAAGAGGATACCTATTGCAAGTGAATCCATCGTTGTGCTGACAGATTCCTTTCCACTTTGAGGGAATGGGGCCTAACTCATTGTCAATAAAGCTCTTTGATTCAGGCCAAACACCTACCAAAGCCACCAGAAAATATCGATTTCATTATCAACTTTATATCCAAAAATAATGCAGGATTTCATAAACAGATTTTCACAAAAAGTTTAAAAGCTTCATTAATCCAACCAGTATCAAAATTCGCAATGATGGTGTCTTCTTCGAATCTGGCTTTCTTCCATAAGGAAGAGGGATGAATCACACCATTCATTTGCAGCATAAGAAAATCCCATGAATGGATTGTGTGCAGATTTCTTCCTTGATTGTGGAAAATTGATACTACATCTGGATGGTCTACAATGACAGAAAAGTAGTGCTTTTTAATTATTGGTGTGCAGTACTAATATGATTTCGTCGCTATTTTTCTTCTTTAGTACTATCCCATGCCAAAACCCAATAACTGAAAATACATAAAGAACACAGGTGTGTCATCATACTTGCGATCTCTGCTGCTTCCTCCTCTTCTAGTATTGCAAGAAAACCATTGATATGTTTACTATACGAGTAAAATATCGCATCCTCCACCTTCTCTTTACTGCAAGAAAATAGTAATATATTCAGGATCTTATGAAATTACAGATTAAAAGTTAAAATAAACAGATTTTGGAGCAAAAAAAATCCATACCTTCCTAAGATTGTACCAAGTAGTTCATGGTGAGAGTCTGCAACCTTATTGAGTTGATCGGAAGTTACTTCTGTGCCATGTGAATGTCCTCCCAAGTACACAATATAAGTCTGCAAAAGAAATAAGCCATAATTAACTTATAAGTGATTGCATGATGGAAAAATTCTCATTAAACAAAAAACAGTACAATGTAAACCTTTTTGATGGCTAAAACTGGTTCTTGAAACGCAGCAAAAAGAATGAACAGAACAAGAAAATTTGAAAACTTGACAAAAAACATTCTGCTCTTTCACTGTAAAAAGCCTGTGGTAATATTATTGTGCTTAAAAGTAGCACTGTATCTTTCTGTAAAATGCCAGATGGTGTGTGTTTGAGCAATGGAGTGGGGTGGGAGAGTGTATTGAAGCTATGATATCGATATTAGATCAAAATTAAAAACCTAGCCTGCAGAAATACTATCTTTTTAGCTTAGAATCGCCAAAAAAGCCCAACTTTAAAATGGAAGATCATCTTATTTGTTATCATAGAGCTACTAACTGATCCAATTTAGATTTGTTTTCTTTGGTTTAACAATGGTGAACTGCAATGTCAATTTAGCCAATGGTGGTTTTGGAAGTATACATTCACAAATAGATCAAAACATCTAGAGTCAATCAAAACTATACTGCTGAAATCCGATGCACCAATACGAAACTAAAGAAACATAAATGGGCAGCATGTGACAGAGACATACTTCTGTGTGGATAAGAAATTGATTTCCCACCGCCCAATCTTTCTTGATCCTTGTTGGCTAGCAGTTTGAGCAGGGGAATAATTCAAAACCTAACGCAAAATAGATAATGTTTTGCTAAGAATAATACGCGATTGAAATCTCAAATAGAACATATGGAGTGTCAAACTATTTTTTTATAAAAGCATTGGAAGAAAGGAAAGTGGTAAAACATCATCCATAGCTGTTCTGTGGTGCACTAATTCTAATTCGAGGCAGATAATTGGGGAGAAAACAACAATTAGCTCTTGAATTTCACAAATAATCAAAACTGAAATTGGAAATCAAATCATGAACAAAATGTGGGTTTGAAATTTGTTATTAGTAACGATTAATGTAATTTTTATTGTTTCCCTGAAACTAAAAACAAGAAATAATCAATCATTTGACTTAAAGCACATGGTAAATAACAAAAACATGTCCTTCAATTAGATCACCAACCTAGCTTCAGCTAAGTATTTAGGGACATTGGACATGTTTTCCATGCCACCAGCCACAAAAACATCATTGATGCCCAACTGGATACTTTGTGCAGTAAGCACAATTGCTGTAATGAAAACAGAGTGTAATAACTAATATCACAAATATAATGCCTTCTTATTTCTGCTGTAGAGGGAATGCCCCCCCCTCCCCCTTTCAAAAATCATAGAAACTCCATGAGATTTGTTATCCGAAACAGATCCTCCCATGTCAGCCCAAAAAAAGAAAACGTATTACCCATTTAACTGCTTTCATACTATATTTGAACTTTCTTTCTTTCTCTCTTGTTTCTCATATCCCTTTTTTTTCCTGACCTATAAAAGGAAGCATCACCCTTAGTAAAATGACTTAAAAAATTTCTAACAAACTCGAACTAAAATTATGAAATATAATTTATTTCTTAAAGTACTTCATATATTTTTCAAATATGATCAAGAACAACTTGTTTGTTTACAAATAACACAAATAGATATTTTAAAATAATTTAATAAAGATAAAGTAAAAACAATGCATTAACTGAACATGTCAAGTTTTAATAATTTGTAAGTTTACACTGCATTTGCATGTACTCTAATCAAAATACTAAAACTACAACAAGGTTGGCACTAAATAAGGTTCAAAATTTGGAATTATTCTTTCCCCTTTCTTCAAGTTACAATTTTGTTCATATTTCGAAAGATTGGGATGTCACCATAGTAGTAAAAAACCTCACGGAATGTAATGTATTTGCTCTTTCCTTTTCAAATCCTAAAAATGAAAATAGCATATACAGTACCTCTGGATTTAATCGAATCCCCTGTTGTTGTAGCTGGTGCCATGATCAAAATAAATGCAAAATATTTCCTGTTTCATACAAATTTGATCGATTTCAACACAGAAAAAAACTTATATTGTTAAGAATGTGTGTCCCTTAAATTTATCAAATTCTTTCTCGTAAAATTTAACTTCACAGAAGAAGCATGAGGTTAGGAGGCATTATTTTTTACTTAATTAGCAAATATTAATCTACCCAATGGAAAGTTTCATCTGAATTGTATTCTAAGCATAAATCTAGGGGTCTTGAGCATCAAGCAAGAACAACAGGCTAATAATAGCATCAGCAAGAAAATCATCAACCTAATTTCCCAAGAAGACAATCCTCTCCTCGAGCAACAAACCCATGGCGTCAGTCTCGGCCCCACGCACACAGTGGCTGGAGTCTATGGGGACGAGGCAGAGAGGTGGAGTAAGAGAGAGTCCCGAGCACTTGAATTTTGAGATGAATAAGTGGATAGGTGAGAGTTGAGGGAGCACTTGAGGGGCGAGTTTGTGAGTTTTCGGGTTGGGTGAAAAGCGAATGCGGGTGTCAACTGTTTTCTTCCAACCGTCGTCCCTATTTCTCATCTTCTTCATTATATAAAATAATCAAAGCAAATTAAATACTGCCGGAAGCTACAAATCAAAGCCAATATTGGTCTTCAAGTTTTCCAGTTTTGCGCTTCAGTTCCTCCTCCGCCGCGCCGGAACAGAACCCTAGGTTTTGGGAATCTCGACTCCGACGAGTATTTTGTACTACAGAGAGCGGGAGAAATGGAAATTAGGATTGAAGATCGAAGTGAGTGGGAAGATCATTAGTACTAAGGATCTACGCCTATTAGCATCGGTGGGGTAGGCGGAGAAAGGAGCTCGAAATCGGGGCAAGATTAAGACATCGCGAGAGTATGGAAAGGGAAAGGTAAAGTGAAGGTCATTACCATTACAAAAAGAAGAAGAACCTGTTAAGAGAAGAAGGTATTCCCCGTGCAAGCACGGGGAGAACACAACTCCCCGTGCTTGAACGGGGATTTTTTTTTTTTTTTTTGCCTTATATTATTATTAATTATTGTTATTTAATTAATAGAAATTTAACTTTACAGACAAAAATAATAATAAAAAAATAATAAAACCAATCATAGCATAAATTGTAATTTATTAAATACAAAAACTATAATAAACAGTAAAAAAATTAAGGGATCCCATCAGTTATCTTTAATTTCATATTTTTATTAAACATTAAATGAAGTCGGTCACATTCAAACTCCCCGTGCGCGCACGGGGAGTTGTTTCTCCCCGTGCGCGCACGGAGAGTTTGAATCTCCCCGTGAGCGCACGGGGAGTGGTGTCTCCCCGTGTGCGCACTGGGAGATAATTTTTTATTTTTATTTTTTTTTGGTTTTAAATTATAGAAGAGTAATATCAAATGTAATTGAAAATATTAATTAAACCCGTGCCCTTTTTTTTCTAACAGTTCAACTTAATTACATTTTACACAAATTATAAATATAAATTCATTTATTAATAATTTAACTCAAAATAATTAGAAAATATTCGATGCCATACATACATAAAAACCAAAATTTCTTTCGGGGGCGTTGCCCCCGAGCCCCCACAAGGGGCGCTGCCCCCTTTCGGGGTCCCCGTCGGGCCGTTGCCCCCGAACCCCACGAGGGGCCTGCCCCCTCGACCCTCCCGACCTGACCGGGCGGTCGAATCCCCGTCGGGGGCGTTGCCCCCGAACCCCCGCGACCTGACCGGGCGGTCGATTCCTGTCGAGGGCGTTGTCCTTGAACCTCTAGATGGGCGCATCTCGTCCATTCGGTCAAAAAATATGTAACTTATTTCATATACTTCGATTTTTAACTTTTATTATGATTATGATTTTCTTTTGCTTGTTATATTTTTAGTCATTCCTAATTCTTTCTATATTAAATTTGTTTTCAATCTTTTTTTCAGTTGTAAGATATCATTCTCAAAGTAAAAATATCATAATTTTTAACATCAATTAAATTGTAGTTAACCTTTGTATTTTTTTCTCTACAATTTTTATTATAGTATTTACCGTTTAACTATTATTAACAAATTGTGTACTCTAATTAATATTTATTGTTGATGAGGAGAGATGGTTGATGAGGTCCTGGTGGTGGGAGAGGTGTAGGCCTTCCTGGAGCTTTTCAATACGGGAGGCAGCGGAGCCGACGGATAGAACAGCGGAGGAGATTTGGGCGGGATTGAAATCCGGGGAGAGGAAAGAAGAGAAAATTGGGTCAGTGGTGAAAGAGTCTAGGGCACCTTCTTGGTGGTGGAAGAAGTCGTTGCCCAGGTCATTCCACACAATTGACAATTGTATTGAAAAAAAAAAAACAAAAACACTCAAACTCCCCGTGCACGCACGGGGAGATCCGATCTCCCTGTGCATGCACGGGGAGTTGCCATCTCCCCGTGCACGCACGGGGAGTTAGTAACTCCCCGTGTGCGCACGGGGAGATGCGATCTCCCCGTGCTCGCGCGGGGAGTATGATTTGTTTTTTTTTTTTTAAATTTCTAGATTAAGATGAAAAACTTAATTTTTCCCATTTTTATATTAGATTATTTATCATCAAATAAACGTTCTTCTAATACAAAATTTTAATTGAATATGATTAAAAAAACACTACAAACAATGTTTCCGTTTTCATTAAAGATTAAAATACTATTTCTTTTCCATTTTTAGAATAGATTATTTATCATCAAACAAACAATTTCGTAATACAAAAACATATTTGCAAATAAATATTTTCCTAATACAAAATTTTACTTCAATATCCTATGATTAAAAAAACAAAAAAAATTTCAACGAAACATTCATGCAATTACAACACTTTCTTATTCCAATTAAATAAAATCACAACAGAAATAACTAAATATCACAAAGCAAAATTCCAAATATCAATTGAGAAATTTCAAATAACAACAGAAACTCACTTTTGTCTAACGAACTTGCGTCCTTCAATTTCAAATTCCGCTACTTTTCTTGTAAGTTGATAAAGCTAATAATTTATTTGATGCTTGAAATGAAATCGAAATACTGTGTTATTGCAATTGGTTTGAATATATTTGCATGTATATAAGTGGCAATTCGGTTTAATAACTACGTCGGCATAATTGTGATTGTGAAGATATTTAGTTTGCAGATATTTTTTTCATATGAACTCCGCATTTTTTTTTCTGTGTTTTTTATTGACTAATCGAGAAAGAAGAAACTGTGTCATTGAAATGCGTTTAGTGCATTGTGCAGTCGATTTGCAGATTTGTTTTCATAGGAAGTCGGCAAATTTTTTTTTTTTTTGGATTTTCTGTGTTTTTTATTGACTATACATACATACATGAACAGTACAAAACCAATTCCCAACCAGTTCGCGTGTGAAAACGAGTGTGCTAAATTGAAATGGAGGATATGAGATGAACAGTAAACTAATTGGTGCCAAATGACAAATAAAAAAAATGACAGTCAATTGATATTTACATTAATTGCAGTGGGTCCATAATGAGTGTACTGTAGAAGAACCGGAAGTAGGGTAGGATAGTGTGAAACGAGTACACGAGATGAATAGTAAATTTAGCATCCTCTCTTTTAAAGTAAAGGGGAAAAGAATAATACGCCATCAACATTGAGCTTTACTGCATTATGAGGTGGCGATGACCACCCGTATTTACGGGAGAGCACACCTGGAGCTTGATTTAGAGGATGGCCTGATTCAGCAGTTGGTTTTTTGGCGAGAGCAGTAGCAATTACCTGTGGTAGTGGGAGATCTATCTGATCATGAACCATTTTATTACGTCGGAACCAGAAACTCCAAATAATGAGTAGAAAATCCGAGAAAGCTTCTGTTGAACCGTTAGCCAGCATTGTAATAGTAGCTTGTATGAACCCTCCATGAAATGTCTTATTTTGTAAAATTGGAAACTGTTTCGTTAAGACTCGATGGATAGAAGGGCAGTAAAGTAGAACATGGTAAATAACTTCCACTTGGTAATCACAGAAGCGGCATTGAGGATCAATGTTAATGTTTCTTCGAGCCAGGTTCTGTTTAGAAGGTAAAATATCTTGACAAGCTCTCCAAGCAAAGATCTTTACTTTTTGAGGGATTTTAAGCCGCCACATGGTATCCCAAAATTCCTTCTTCTCAGTAGGAGTTGCCACGGTAAGGGGATATGCAAGTGCTGAAGAAGTTATATGCACTACTAACAGAATAAATTCTAAATTTTTCATGCTCCCACACCCAGTGATCTTCTCCCCCCCAAGTGGCTTGGATGCAGTTTCAGAATAGCTTCGATTATTTTTGGGTTGAAAAGAGCTCTAAGCTTCACCAAATCCCACCATCTTAATTGTAGGTCAATCAATGACGACACTGGACTTTCAATTTGCTGGTAAGAATGTTGTTGTAGATTGACCCCTAGTTCCCTGTTCAAATCTCTTATTCTAGGGATCCATTTGTCTTTTAGGATATGGATAGTACTACCATTTTCCACAACCCATCTTCCTCGTATTAATAGGTTTTTAGCCTCCCAAATTCCACGCTAAGTATAAGAGTGATTACCACCTATTGAGGCCTTTAACACATCGTCATCAGGGAAATAACGGGCTGAGTATATCTTATGAGTTAAGCTGTCCTTGTGTTACAAGAGTCTCCAGGCTTGTTTTCCAAGCATAGCCATGTTCAAAATCTCAAGTTCCTTGAAGCCCATGCTACCCATGGATTTTGATTTATTCCAGGATTGCCAATGAATTTTCCTTTCCCTCTTTCTTTGGCCCCACCAGAAGCGAGCCATCATTCTTTCAATATTAGCACATAAAGTAGATGGGAGTTTGAAGCAGCTCATAGCATATGAAGGAATCACCAAGGCCGCTGATTTAAGGAGAACTTCCCTTCCTCCTTGGGAGAATAAGCTATGACTCCATCCTTGTAACTTCTGCCAGATTTTGTGTTTTATTTGAGAGAAGGCTCGAGCCTTGGATCTACCCACCATCAGTGGTAATCCAAGATACTCTTCATATTGCTGTAT
This sequence comes from Fraxinus excelsior, assembly GCA_019097785.1. Taxonomy (NCBI): domain Eukaryota; kingdom Viridiplantae; phylum Streptophyta; class Magnoliopsida; order Lamiales; family Oleaceae; genus Fraxinus; species Fraxinus excelsior. The sequence continues at coordinate 28,834,457 of CM032639.1, read as the reverse complement.
TTGGGGAGCATTCCATAAGGCCATAATTGATTGATGTTTATCTGGTGGTACATTAGCACTGAATACCATTGACGTTTTTTCCCTGTTCAGTTGTTGCCCTGAAGCATCTTCATAAATACTTAGGATAGTTTGTAGCCGAGACATGGTTTCTTCATTAGCTTCACAAAAAATTAAGCTATCATCCGCAAAGAGAAGAGGGGATTATGTGACCAGTGGGGCTGCCATTTATAAGAATTGAGAAAGAGGAGGTAGTAACACATTTCATTGCTAGTTGAATAATCTTTTCGTGAAAACCCAATTTGTGCATAGAAAAAGGCCATTCAACTCTGTCATATGCTTTGCTCATGTCCAACTTAAGAGACATGAAGCCCTTCTCTCCTTTCTTCTTTCTCCTCAGTAATGGAGCATTTCATAGGCCACGAGTACATTATCCGTAATGAGTCTTCCTTTAATAAAAGCTGACTGCGTTTCTGAGATCACTAAAGGAAGCACTGATTTTATTCTATTAGCCACAACTTTAGAAATCAATTTGTACATGACATTATATAGACTAATAGGCTTGAAATCTTTGACTTTCTGAGGATTTTTAGTTTTAGGAATAAGTGTAATGAAAGTGTGATTCAGATCTTGGGGAAACTCGCAGGTATTTAAAGCATGTAATACATCATTTGTCATTGAGGGACCAATATTGGGCCAAAACCTTTGAAAGAAAAGAAGAGGCATATCATCAGGTCCTAGGGCTTTAGAAGGGTGCATTTTCTTCAAGGCCTGGGCGACTTCAGCTGCAATAAAGGGTTGTATCTATTTGTTGTTCATGTCAGAAGTTAACTTGCTCTCCATTTTATCTAGTACGGCATCTTGATTATTTGAGCCAGTGGAGGAGAACAAGTCAGAACAATAGTTGATGATTAAATTGTTGCATGCATCCCCCTCCTGCCAACAGTCCTGGTCATCTAAAAGTTTAGTAATCACGTTTGTCTTTCTCCTTTGGGAAGCTTTAGCATGGAAAAAACGAGTGTTTTGGTCTCTTTCTTCAAGCCACGCTGCCGTAGACCTTTATTTCCACATTAGTTCTTCCTTATCCATCCAAGTTTGCACTTCAGCGGCCATTTTTTGAATATCATCAGAATTTATATTTAGAGGATCTTGGTTCTGGACTTGGGCTAGCTTATATTCCTCATCATGCTATCCATAATCTGAAGACTATTATCAAACCATTGATTCAACACAATATCATAACAAGCCTTCTCACCAAGCCACATTGATTCAAATCGGAATGGTTTAGCTCCTATAGGTTTTCGGTGAGCTCCATCATGTTGGATCCATAGAGGAAGATGATCGACGTATGATGTTGAGCCATAAATAACCACATCGTGAGTAAAGAGGCGACACCAGGAGGCATTAGCAGCAAAGTGATCAAGTCTTTTGAAAATTTGAGTAGAATTATGTCTTCTCCTATACCATGTATACTGAGGCCTTTTAAATCTGAGATCAATTAGCTCACAATCAGAAAACATTTGTTGAAAATTTTCCATTTGTTGTTGAGGTCTATCCCGACCTCCCCATTTCTCATTGTTAGATAGGATTTCATTGAAGTCTCCAAAGACAAGCCAAGCTCCAGATTATCCATTTTCAGTATCCTCAATAAGTCCCAGGTCTCCTTGCGTTTGTTAGTTTCGGGGTGGCCATAGATTCCTGTTAAGAATAAACTGTACTATGGCAATTCAATTTTGGCATCAATGTGGCTCTTAGAGTAGTGATAGGGTTCAGCAGAATCTAACAACACAGAATGAGTGAAAACAGGAAAGAACTTTATATTTAATTGGATAGAATTGGAATTACAAAATGAAGGACACAAGCAGCCATTCGAGAGGGCTGTAACTCTCCTCAAGGTATTACTTCTTACTAATTTTTAGTATGCTTATCACCTAAACTCTTATTCTATTTATAGACCCCTTGCAACAGACTTTGTTTACCTTCACCTGTACGACTAACTGAATTTGTTACTGGCCCCCTTCCTCCAATCTTCTTGATTCTTCTAGAATAAGTATATTTAATCGGGGGCCTATCAACTACCCCCCCGAATTCAGCCACTTTGTCCTCAAGGTGGAAAGAAGGAAACTACTGAAGAATGAGTTCGAAAGGCTCCCAAGTAGCTTCAAGCGGGGGCAATCCTTTCCACTGAATTAGCACCTCCCAACCATCAGATGTGTCCTGAGCAGCAGTCCTGATTCCCAGCACAGCCTCTGGTTCAACCAGTAGTTCCCAGTCTGCACCCAAACTGATAGGCAGGTTCACGGATAAATGATGTTCCCCTACGGCCTTGCGCAATTGTGATACATGAAACACCGAATGGATTCATGTCTCAGGTGGCAACTCCAATTGATAAGCTACCTTTCCTACCTTAGCTATGACCTTAAAGGGCCTGTAGTATCATGGAGCAAGTTTCTCGTTGATGCGACGTGCCAAGGATCTGCGACGGTAGGGATGCATTTTGAGATAAACCATGTCTCATGCTGAGAATTCCACTGCCCTGCTGTGTTTATCAGCTGAGTTCTTCATCTACTGTTGTGCTCGGGCTAGGTGTAGCTTGAGCTCGTCCAAAAGTTGATCCCGTTCTGCCAATTGCTAGTCCAGAGATGAGAAGGTTGTACTCCCTTTTTCAAACCGCAACAGGGGAGAAGGGTCCCTTCCATAGACTATACGGAAGGGCGTTAGTTGTGTAGACACATGAAAGGAAGTATTGTAAGACAGCTCTGCCTAAGGAAGGAAGCGGAACCATTCCTTCGGTCTGACTGAAGTGAAACAGCGTAGGTAGGTCTCGATCCCTCTATTCACCACTTCAGTTTGGCCATCGATTTGTGGATGATAGGCTGAACTGAGTCTCAGTTTGGTCCTCTGTAGACGAAACAGCTCACTCCAAATTTGCTCCCAAAAATCTTATCCCTATCAGATATGATTGATTTAGGAACCCCATGCAGACGGACCATCCCTTTTATAAATATTGCAGCCACTGAAGGAGCAGTGAATGGGTGTTTTAAGCCAATAAAGTGACCGTATTTACTTAAGCGGTCGACTACTACCAGAATGGAATCGAAGCCCTCTGACCTAGGTAATCCTTCTATGAAGTCCATAGTCTTCCCATACTTTCTCCGGTACCGGAAGTGGCTGTAGTAACCCCGTAGGGGCCAAGGTGGAGTATTTCTGTGTTTGACATACTTCACAAGCTGTTACATAGTCCCTGATATCTTTCTTCGTACCAATCCAGTGGAAAGTCTCAGCCACCCTCTTGTATGTCTTGAGGAAACCCCCATGACCACCCACCTTACTGTCATGACCTTCTTGTAATGCCAACAATCTGAACGGAGAATCCTTGGGCAGGGCCATTCGATCCTTATACAACAAGACCCTATTAACAAGGGTATAACCTGGACAAGAAGCGGGATCAGCCCTCAAGGCAGACATAATCCGGCTCATCATGATCCCCATCTACGGCCTTTATCACTTATTCCAGCTACAAAGGACATGGTATGCTGAGAGCCATTAAGGAAACCCCTGCCCCCTTTCATGAAAGTGCATCTGCTGCCTTATTTTCCAGCTCCGTCTTGTATTCGATAACCAGGTCAAAACCCAACAGCTTTGTTAACCATTTCTGATATTCAACATTTACCAAGCGTTGCTCAAGGAGGAACTTAAGGCTCTTCTGATCTGTCCTGACCCAAAATCGTCTTCCTAGCAAGTAATGTCTCCATTTCTGAACCGATAGTACAATAGCCATGAGCTCCCGTTCATATATTGATTTATTCTGGCTTCTCGATGGAAGAACTTGACTGAAATAGGCAATGGGCCTCTGATTCTGCATAAGGACAGCCCCCAACCTATGTCCCGAAGCATCCGTCTCAATTACGAAAGGCTTCGAAAAATCTGGTAGAGCCAACACTGGCACCTTCGTCATTGCTTCCTTCAACTTCCTGAAGGCAGCCTCTGCTGCTTCATTCCAACCGAAGCTATCTTTCTTTAGTTGTTGAGTAAGCGGCCAAGCTATCTTCCCATATGCTTCCACAAATCGCTGGTAATATCCTGTTAGCCCCAGGAATCCCCTTAGTTCTTTTAATGTCCCGGGCCGTGGCCAATCCCTCATAGCTGACAACTTGGAATCATCCGCTGCTACCCCATTTGTTGAGATTATGTGCCCGAGATACTCTATCTCATTTTGTCCAAATGAGCATTTCTTCTCGTTCACAAATAGCTTGTTCTCCAATAGAATCTGTAGTACTGTCCTCAAATGATCCTGATGTTCCAGCTCCATGCTACTATAGACCAAAATGTCGTCAAAGAAGAACAACACATACTTCCGAAGTTGCTCTCTGAAGATAGAATTCATTAACGATTGAAAAGTGGATGGTGTGTTAGTCAAGCCGAAGGGCATGACTAGGAACTCATAATGACCTTCGTGAGTTCGAAAGGCTATTTTCAGAACATCTTCAGCCCTTACCCGAATCTGGTGATATCCAGATTTAAGATCGATCTTTGAGAACACTGTAGCCCCATTCAGCTCATCCAGTAACTCATCAATGATTGGGATCGAAAATTTATCGGGAATGGTGACTTTGTTTAAAGCCCAGTAATCTACGCAAAATCGCCAATTCCCATCCTTCTTCCTTACTAAGAGTACAGGGCTTGAAAAAGGGCTAGTACTATGTTGTATAATCCCTGCAGCCAACATCTCCTTTACCAACTGTTCGATTTCATTTTTCTGGAAATGTGGATAACGATAAGGTCTTACGCTGATCGGTTCCGCCCCAGTTTTCAGAATGATTGCGTGATCACGACCTCTTTTAGGAAGCAGTTGCGTGGGGTGTTCGAAGACCAATTGGAACTCCTCCAGAACTCCAGAAATGGTCTTCGATGGAGGGAGTAAGGCTGAGTTAGGGCTGACGGTCATATTCCCCAGCTTCAATAGGAGGCCCTCTCCTTGCTCCTTGAAAGCTTTCCACATTGATTTCAAAGAAACAGGAATTTTGCTGAGGCTAGGGTCCCCCTGCAGAGTAACCTTGGTCCCTCCGACGTCGAAAGACATGGTCGGAGTCTTCCAGTGTACTTACATTTTACCTAGTATCTTTAGCCACTGTATGCCCAGGATAACATCTGAACTGCCCAACTCCAATGGTCAGAAATCCTCTTCTACCAGTAGTCCCGGCAACTTCAAGGACACTCGTCGACATATACCTTCCCCTCTTACAGTTAAGCCCGTGCCCATTACCACTCCATAGCTCGTTGTGCCGGATAGGAAAAAACCTAACTGTTGAACCAAATCCACTGAAATAAAATTGTGTGATGCCCCACTATTGACTAGTACCACTACCTCCTTTGGACCAAGCATTCCTTTCAATTTCATAGTGCTCGGAGCTGTAAGACCTACCACAGAATTGATTGATAGCTTGATTGGCTGACCCGGGCATACAGCTTCACCTCCGGCCGAATCTAACACCCCTTCGTCCTCGCCGTCCTCTGGGTCACATTCGCTCGGCATTACCTCTCCAGTTCGAGCTTCGTTCTTCTCCAACTCACGAATCACTAAGACCTGTAGCTCCTTATTTTGGCATTTGTGACCTATTGTAAACTTATCATCATATCTGTAGCATAAGCCCTTCTCTCTTTTGGCCTGAATTTCAGCATCTGTGAGGCGTTTGAATGTTGAGGGATTTTTAGGAGAGAAATGAGGATGATGAGGGGTAAAGTTTATAGGTATCATGTTTCTATTTTGGTGAGAAGTGGGTTGGGGAGGATTGGGACTGTTATAGGGGATACTTTTGGGTTTGTTTGGGCCAACATTCCAAAAAGATTGATGGGTAATTGAGTTTCTGTCCTCAACCATTTGGGCCACCTCCATTATCTGATCTATGCCCACCGGCCTTAGCAATTGGACTTCTGCTCTGATTTCTGGCTTAAGCCCATTAAGAAAATTACACTCCATTACCTCTTCAGAAATCGCAGTCAGGGGAGATGATAAGGTCTCAAACCGTCGGCGATATTCCCTGACCGTAGACCCTTGTCGGAGGGATAGAAATTGGGAGCACAATGGACCTTCTTGTGAGGGTCGAAACCGTCGCAACAACTTGGCCTTCACTTCTTCCCAATTTTTCATAGTCTTGCGCTTCTCCTCCCACTAGTACCAAGCTAGTGCCTCACCGTCTAAACAAATGGCGGCAGCTTCTATCTTCTCTTCCTCCGTTAGCTGATTTACACTGAAATATCTCTCCACTCGAAACACCCAACCATCTGGATCGTCCCCTTCAAAAAGGGCATCTCCAAACGTCGTATGCGGAACTCTCTTCGCCCGTCACCACCTCCTCCCTCATTGGTTTGGCTGCTGCTGGGTAATAAATGATTTACCCAGAATCAACAGGCCCCATTGGTGATTTCCCGTGGCTTCTTCCTTTTCGTTCCGATCCTTCTCACGCGAATCCCTGTCTCGCTTCAGTATCTCTACTATTCCGGCCTGCATCAGTTTGACTTCTGATCGGAGTGACTCCATTCCTGCCTGAAGTTCTTGGTAACGGGTCTCTCCTTTTTGCTCCACTTCTGCCATGCGTTCGGCAAGAGTCATGGTTGTTGGTGGGGTTTGTGGGCTCTGATACCAGGTTGATAGGGTTCAACAGAATCTAACAACACAGAATGAGTGAAACACATGAAAGAACTTTATATTTAATTGGATAGAATTGGAATTACAAAATGAAGGAGACAAGCAGCCATTCGAGAGGGCTGTAACTCTCCTCAAGGTATTACTTCTTACTAATTTTTAGCATGTTTATCACCTAAACTCTTATTCTATTTATAGACCCCTTGCAACAGACTTTGTTTACCTTCACCTGCATGACTAACTGAATTTGTTACTGGCCCCCCTTCCTCCAATCTTCTTTATTCTTCCAGAATAAGTATATTTAATCGGGGGCCTATCAAGTAGCTGAGAATAAAAAGACGAATATCGAGTTTCCAGAGGAGAGCAATGCCACCACTACGTCCAATTGCATCAACAGTAAAACATCCATAAAATTTTAACATAATTCGACAGAGTTCCATGTTCGTAACATTAAGTTTTGTCTCTTGCATAAACAAAACATCGGGATCTTCCTTCCTGATAAGATCAGAAAGAGTATGAATGCCACGAGGGTTCCCAGGCCCTCGTGCATTGCAGCTAAGGAGTTTCATGGTGACCGGTGGGGGTGAAGTTCAGCAACCATCAAAAACTGAGACTAGAGATCATAAGTCATGTCATGAGCCTTATCTTTACCTCTCACTCTTTTAGAAAATCGAACAGCTTCATTATTAGGAGATGAGGTATCCAAAGGCCTTTTAAGACTTTCTAGTGAAGTGGTTTCAATATAGCCGTGTCTCTGATTACTATGGATTCGTTTCCATCGTCATGATAGTTGTGCCCTTTTCCTTAATTGGATCCCCGTTTAAGTTAGGAAAGATTTGATTTTAGACAGACAGTAGTACCCTTTGACAGATTATCAACATTAACGTAGTCATCAAACTTTCCTTCCATGTGATTGGTAATTAGCGCATTAGTTTATATTACACGTTGCTCCTGAGTTATCGCCCCTATCAATGCTGTAGTATCAGTTCCATATTATCATCCTTACGATTTTTTTCCTGTGATTTCTCCATGTTTGTCACCTCCATCACATCTACAGTATCATCTCTAGAATTATTTTCCTGTAAATGCTTCTGAATTTTCGCTGTATTACGAGTAGTTGCCATTCTTGATACATTCTTACCATTTTCCATGCCATCAGAGTACGTTCCTATATGGTTCGCCGAAGGGCCTGGTGTTGGGAACCTACTTAATCAATGCGCAGCGGAAGTAAAGCAATTTCGATTCCCAAACAAGGATCTGCTTCATGTTTGGATAGAAACTGTGTTTAGAATAATACCTTGATGAATTCTGCAAACTCTTTTGCTGATTCACGAACTCCAATGATCACGATCTACAGTCCAAGCTGTCCAATTGTCCAGCCTCCAATGGTGATCCACACAGAGAATAAGAATGACGGCTAGGGTTTTCTTTTCTCGTGCTAGCAAGAATAATGAATATTCCATAACTGTTTTCAAACCCTAACAGCTTATTAATATAAGTCCAAACGGGCTGACCCATCTCTTAACTTAACCCGGTCCAATATTTAATTAATCAAATTAATTAAATCCGGTCCATGAATTAATTAATCCAATTAATTAATTCGGGCCTATTAATAAGCAACCCAATTAATTAATTATCCAACACTTGTCAATTAATTAATTGGTAAATATCATTCTTCTGATTCTCTTTTGTGTGTGACCCATTAGGTTCCCGATCACGATGTCTAACGACGTGAATTATTATTTTGATCTAATCAAAACTGATAAATTAAAATACCCATTTTAATTTATCATCAATTTACATTCGTTGTCCCAGATTGACATCTAGCAATGTGTCAGGGCAATACATGTGACGGGAAATGTCACGTGACATGACAAAACCAAACTTGTTTGTTTATCGTGAAACTATAATCCCTTCGTCAATATGATCCGATCAATTACGAGATATGGACGTGAGTCAATCTCAATTATCGATCATATCTTTTATCCTACTGTTAAGTCAATGTAAGTCGAAAACTCTTTTTCGACTTATGAGTTCACCTTGGCCAAGGATTTCATTATCAACTTAACTGGATAAAATGTAGATCATAATCTCTTACTATCTAAGAGTAACGAATCCTCTATTGATCATTCACAACCTTCATATGATTCTTGACATACCCGAACGATGCCGTATTAGCGACCCTTGACAGAGCAACATCCGACATCACCAAAGCATGACTGTCCTCACATAAGGCACTATGATGACCTCAAGTCAAAGGACCAATTTCACTACTGAACGTTAGAGATTAACCACTGACACTCAGATAGTTTTCCATGTGGAATCTCTCAGCGGGTCTCCAATGTTTTGTTCTATAACAAAACATTCACATGTTCATTCAAGTGTCTCCACACTTTAGCTTGTAAGATCAACTACTTACTTCATAAGTAAGAAATGACACACGTGATGGTCTATTCATAATAACGATATCCGTATCTCGTTATTACATATAATCACGGACATTTTAAGATTCAGTCATATGTAATTTGTATCTCACAATCACAACTCTTTGTGATTAACAAATCACCAAAACTTGAATCTACGGATTCTATTATTTAATTAATTAGAATATTAATTCAATAATAAATCTTGCCATAAATATGCATCGGTTATATATACATTAAAAGTGTTTATGTCCAAAGTTGATTGGACCTAGGGCATAACACTTACAAACTCCCACTTGCACTAGATCCAATCCCTTATGTATCTTATACCATAAGAGTCTACATGACAATCATATTTATACTGCGACAACTCTTTGTCAATGGATCTGCAATTTAATAACTCGTGGGAATTCATTCTTTCTTTACGTCATTTCATCATATTATCTTTCCAATGAGATAATACAGCCTTAACACATGTTTGGATCAGTGATGAGACCTTAGTTCCCTCGTTTGCACGATGGCTCCATTATTATCACAATACAGAAGCATGTGATCAACAATGTTAGGAACTACTCCAAGTTCATTAATGAACACTTTGACCCAGACAACAACTTTTGTTGCTTTCTAAAGCAGTGATGTATAAGGCTTCTATTATTGAATCAGCGATGATTTTCGATTTGGAACCTTTCCAACATATCGCTTAAGAGTAAACCAATATCCTAATTGAAATATGCTATCATTCTAGTCCGACTAGAAGTTAGCATCAATGTGTCCATGAACTCCCAGTTCATTTTCTCCATATAAAATCTTCTTAAGATTTTATCTATATAGATCTGGATGAGTTAAGCAATCTTATAGATCTATCTCTATAGATCAAGCTATTTCTCACATATCTATTATGAAGAAATTATTTAACAACCATAATTTCAACAATTGAAATATAAAGACGTCGTTTCCTGTTAATATGTCTCATACATATAATATTAGGAATACGACATTGCTCCCACTATCTTCTTTTAAACACACAATTCATTTTTGATATAATCAAACATTTTGACTTTTATATCAAATCGAATATTTCAGCTCCAAAAGGCTTATTTTAATCCATATTGAACTTTTCTTGTAAACTCATTTACAACCTATGGGTTCAATCCATTAGGCGGGTTGACCAAGGTCCAAACCTTGGTAACATTAAGTTCATATCGGATATCACAGCCTTATGTCATGTCAGCGAGTCAACACTTGACTTTGCTTATACATAATTTGTAGGTTCATCATCCTCGATTAGTAATGCTAGATTAGTAATCATGGATTCTTATCTTCCAGAAGGTCGAATGATCCTACAAGATTTACATGGAGCTGTCGTATCCTCAGGAGTCTCCACTTCCTGATCAAGAGTATGTCCCTCAACACTTTGGGAACAGACTCAGGTTATCTACTTGGTTAACTATATCTGTGAATCCTTGAACTTTTTCAAGATTTACTCTACTCCCACTGTCCTCTTCTAGAATAAACATTTTCTCTAAGAGTATGACACGTCTTGAGATGAACTCCTTCTTCTCAATGAGATTATAGAATTGATATTCAATTGTCTCTTGAATATCCTACAAATATATATTTATCGAATTTAGTTTCAGATTTATCCGATTCAGTGCGCTTCACATAAGCGTCACTGCCCCAATCTTTCATATGAGAAAAGTGGGGCATTCTGTCTTTCCATAACTCGTATGGAGTTTGTTAACCGATTTAGATGGGACACGATTAGTGTGTGGCACGTGGCAATCAATGCATGATCTCAAAACGATTTTGAAGCATTTGCATGGCTTGTCCTTATTGCACTATATCTAATAGTACATGATTCCTCATTGCAAATACACAATTATGTTGCAATGCATGTAGAGAAATCCACTGCGAGATAATCACATTCTCTTTTAGATAGTCTAAAATTCTACATTTTAGATATTCTCCACATCGATCAAATCTTAGTGTGAGAATTTATTTACCTATTTGTTTCTCAATTTCTAGTTTGAATCCCTTGAACATTTCAAAAGTTTCATACTTGAATTTCATCAAATATACATGACCATTTTTGAAATAGCCGTCTAGTAAATGTGATGAGATAAGAGAAACTTTATCTAGCATTGATTGATATGTGTCCACATACATCACTATGTATTAGACTCAGTAATTATGCAGATCTTTCTCCTTTTCAAGTAAAAGGAGATATGGTCATTATGCCTAACAGACATATTTTGCATTTGTCAAATAATTCAAAAACATTTGACCCAAGTGTACATCTCCATGTAAGTTTGGAATTTCATTTTCATTTATATGACCAAATCTGCAATGCCAGATGTAGGTGTTATTCAGATTATCATTTTTATGCCTATCTATACTCATTATAGAATACTCAATGTTTAGAATATAAATGTCATTTTGTAATTTACCATAACCATTAAGATCTTATCAAGATAAAAGGAACAACAATTGACCTTAACATTAAAATAATTCATGTCCAAACATGAAATTTATTTAATGCTCTTGGTAATGGCAAGAACAAAACAATATTTCTCTAATTCTAATATTAAGCCTAAAGGCAAAGGTAAGAAGTAGCTCATATAGGCAATGCAGCAACATTTGCTCATATTCAACGTACATGTCAACTTCTTCCCTTTTTGCAGTGATCTACTTCTGTTTAGTTTCTACATATTTATACAAATATGAGATCCATATCTAGTATCAAATACCCACGAAACTAATGAAGTAGATATAAGCCTTGCAATTTTCTTTCGAATGACCTATCATTCCAAAATGATAATAATGGTCATTAGATTTGGTATTGTCCTTATTTGCTTTAACTGTCTTAGTCATCTTAGATGTTTTCTTAAAACATCCTTTAGACTTCACTGGATGAATCTATGACTAACATTTGCCCATTATAATCATATATATCGGGCTTAACAGTCTTAAGCATGTTCAACAACTCAATAAGTGTGCATTCGAATTTATTCATGTTAAATTCATAATTAGTCATGAATAACCTACTGGCAAAAATTGTAGAACCAAGTCATACTTAGTTCATTGTTCATGATTGAACTCAATTGAGACAACTTCTCAAAGTAGTCAACGTCTTCACCACATCAGAACTGGCCGGAGACTCTTTTGCCATTATACACTGGTATAGTTGCTAGGAAATCTCATATCTTTCCACACGTGATTATTTATCATTCAACACTTTGAGATGAAAATCATGTGTTAGCATCTATACTCTTATGTTGCTTTTGTAACTCAGGTGACATAGTCGCAAACATCACACGTGTTGCAGTACTATCGTCATAACTGTGTTTATTATAGCAGCCACCTCTTCCTTTATTGAGTCATCAACAAGTGTCTCTGGAAAGGGCTACTCAAGGACATAATCAATTATCATGCATGAGAACAATTCTCAGATTGCGGTGCCAATCAAGAAAACTTGGTTTGGTTGTTGGCATACAGTATGCCGCTCAAATACATATGGTTACTCAAGATTCAATAAATGTAAACGACGAAAAGTAAAAGAATAATATATAAAATGCATCAATTAATTTAATATGGTCTTTTATTAAATTAATTTCGCTCCCACTGTTTAACTCAAATTTATGACCCTCTCACATAAATTTATGGAATCCATACTTGATTCCCAGTGGGCTGGGATCCCATTTATTATATTAAAACCTTGAGTGTACTCAACAAATCTTAATAAAACATTTGGGTAGATACTATTATCAATTGTATCTCCATACAACTCCCAGATCATTAAGCTGACAACTCTTTGTCTTCACACATCTTATGTGTTAGCTTAACATGCCTCCAAAATTCATCTCCTTGAGTGTACTCAACAAAAGATAAATTTTAGTTAAGTCAAACCCATCATTCAGAAATATCTAATATTTCATAGTGTCAAACATATCCCCAATAGACCAGCCTTGAGTGTACTCAACAAGCTGAGATCGATTTCGGACTCTCGTTTTTCACTATAATGATGGAAGACTAATATAAATATGACTTAATATTTTAACATGCCTCTAAAATTTATCTCCTTGAGTGTACTCAACAAAAGATAAATTTTAGTTAAGTCAAAACACATCATTCAGAAATATCTAATATTTCATAGTGCTAAACATATCCATAATAGACCAGCCTTGAGTGTACTCAACAAGCTGAGATCGATTTAGGATTCTAGTTTTTCACTATAATGATGGAAGGCGAATAAGAAAATGACTTAATATTTTCAACGAGGGGTTTTGCATGCAAAGGTCTCATCGTAATAATTATATATATTTTATTATACATCTAACATGCAAATAAACATACATATAATAGTGTGGACGATTATGGACTTATACTATCTAGTCTTCCCGAGCCATAAGGAAGACTAGTTGGTCAGCTCCTAGGGGGTATAGCATTTATTCATACAATGCTCCATCTCTATGGTCTCCTCCTCTTCTTGTATCTTCAATTAGTCCAGCTGCAACTTGTATCCTATACTAGTTGGCACGCAGGCCTAAACAATATTGGACGCGCAGGCCCATAATAATAACGGACTCGCAGGTCCAAAATAAATTAGAGCTCGCAGGCCCATAATAACAACAAGAATAAAACTAACCATTCAACACATCCACATGGTCGAGTCCATAATCATCCACTAGTAAAACATTCATCATATAAATACATTCCTATATAATATCTAATATTATATGCAAACATGTTTCAAGTTTCTAGCAATTAAAGTCGTCTAAACTAATTTAGACAAATGAATCGGAACAATTAAATAATCAATTAATCAAATTAATCAATTAATTTAATTAGCGGGTATATTTAATTAAAATCAAATTTTAATTTTATATACCAAATTAGAATCTCATTCTAATTCCACTATTACAGGGCGGAACTATTTAATTAAAATCAAATTTTAATTAAATATCAAATTAGAGTCCAACTCTAATTTCAAAGTTTTAAAATAAGATAATTTAATTAAAATCGAATTCTAATTAAATATCAAATAAGAGTCCAACTCTAATTTCAAAATTTAAGGCGATTGAATTTAATTTAAAATCAAATTTTAATTAAATATAAAATTAGAGTCAAACTCCAATTTCAAGATATTAGGGCGAACTTATTTAATTAAAATCAAATTTTAATTAAATACCAAATTAGAGTCCAACTCTAATTCAAAAAGATTTTAGGGTGAGAAAATTTAATCAAAATCAAATTTCAATTAAATATCAAATTAGAGTCCAACTCTAATTTCAAGAATATATTAAGGTGATATAATTTAATTAAAATCAAATTTTAATTAAATATTAGATTAGAGTCCAACTCTAATTTAATTGAATTAATATTTTAATTTAGGATAAAACTCCTAAATAAAATAAAATTCAAATTAGGGTCAAAATTTAATATTTAAGTTAAAATCCAATTTTAACGAAAATATGAAAAGTCATCAATTTTAGATAAAATTTCAAACGGGTCATCATTGATAATATGGGTCAAAACCCATTTAAAATAAAATTAAAAACCATTTTAATAATTAAATTCAAAACCATTTTGAAAATTGCAAATCTGACCCAAGTTTAAAATTATAATAAGGGCCTTTCAATTTAAAAAATTTCAGAACAGGTCCCCTTTTTTAAAATTGCAAGTTTTGACCCTATAGTCATAATTTCAGGCGGGGGCTTGCAATTTCGTAAATTGCAAGAGAGGCCCCCGCCTCCACTTCTTCATTTCCCGTCACAGAAACCCTAGAAATTTGCCCCCTCTTTTGCGGCGACCTGTACAGGAAAAACGGTCGCACCACCGGGGTATTGCTGCAGCGCACGGCGCTGTTGCAATAACCAGCAGCGGCGCTCGCCGCTGCAATTCGCAGCGACTGTGAGCGCCGCTGCAGCAGCAGCGACAGTCGCTGCTGCAACACCCAGACGCAGCAGCGACGGTCGCTGCTGCTTCCGGGTCGTGGGGCCGCTCCTGCCGCCATGGCCCGGTGGTGTCGCCGCCGGGTCCGGCCGCCCTTTTTTTTTTTTTTTTCTGTTCGATCCTATTATTTTAAGATCTTTTCAAAAACAGATTTTTGAAGATGAAAAATAATTTTCTAAATTGCTAGATTCAAGAAAAATTAAACAATTAACTTTTAACTGTTTAATCATGCAAATCAATTTCTAACAAACACAAAGTAGGCTCTGATACCACTGTTGGGAACCTACTTAATCATGCGCAGCGGAAGTAAAGCAATTTCGATTCCAAACAAGGATCTACATTGTGTTTAGATAGAAACTGTGTTTAGAATAATACCTTGATGAATTCTGCAAACTCTTTTGCTGATTCACGAACTCCAATGATCACGATCTACAATCCAAGCTGTCCAATTGTCCAGCCTCCAATGGTGATCCACACAGAGAATAAGAATGACGGCTATGGTTTTCTTTTCTCGTGCTAGCAAGAATAATGAATATTCCATAACTGTTTTCAAACCCTAGCAGCCTATTAATATAAGTCCAAACGGGCTGACCCATCTCTTAACTTAACCCGGTCCAATATTTAATTAATCAAATTAATTAAATCCGGTCCATGAATTAATTAATCCAATTAATTAATTCGGGCCTATTAATAAGCAACCCAATTAATTAATTATCCAACACTTGTCAATTTATTAATTGGTAAATATCATTCTTCTGATTCTCTTTTGTGTGTGACCCATTAGGTTCCCGATCACGATGTCTAACGACGTGAATTATTATTTTGATCTAATCAAAACTGATAAATTAAAATACCCATTTTAATTTATCATCAATTTACATTCGTTGTCCCAGATTGACATCTAGCAATGTGTCAGGGCAATACATGTGACGGGAAATGTCACGTGACATGACAAAACCAAACTTGTTCGTTTATCGTGAAACTATAATCCTTTCGTCAATATGATCCGATCAATTACGAGATATGGACATGAGTCAATCTCAATTATCGATCATATCTTTTATCCTACTGTTAAGTCAATGTAAGTCGAAAACTCTTTTTCGACTTATGAGTTCACCTTGGCCAAGGATTTCATTATCAACTTAACTGGATGAAATGTAGATCATAATCTCTTACTATCTAAGAGTGACGAATCCTCTATTGATCATTCACAACCTTCATATGATTCTTGACATACCCGAATGATGCCGTATTAGCGACCCTTGACAGAGCAACATCCGACATCACCAAAGCATGACTGTCCTCACATAAGGCACTATGATGACCTCAAGTCAAAAGGACCAATTCCACTACCGAACGTTAGAGATTAACCACTGACACTCAGATAGTTTTCCATGTGGAATCTCTCAGCGGGTCTCCAATGTTTTGTTCTATAACAAAACATTCACGTGTTCATTCAAGTGTCTCCACACTTTAGCTTGTAAGATCAACTACTTACTTCATAAGTAAGAAATGACACACGTGATGGTCTATCCATAATAACGATATCCGTATCTCGTTATTACATACGACCACGGACGATTTAAGATTCAGTCATATGTAATTTGTATCTCACAATCACAACTCTTTGTGATTAACAAATCACCAAAACTTGAATCTACGGATTCTATTATTTAATTAATTAGAATATTAATTCAATAATAAATCTTGCCATAAATATGCATCGGTTATATATACATTAAAAGTGCTTATGTCCAAAGTTGATTGGACCTAGGGCATAACACTTACACCTTGTGGGATTAGGGAACATGCAGTAGAAGTATCCGTTGTCACGTTTCTCATTGCTATTGTGTCTGCTCTTCTTATTGTCTTGACGTCAATTTATCATTCACATTAAAGAGTTCTTCAATGATTTGAAACATTTCTAGACCATTTTTTGCTTCTGCTAAAATTTGGGTGTGACCCGAATTCTTTGTTCAAGATAATTGAGAATTCTAATTATGTGCAAATAAAATTCTATTGTAGAATAATCAACATGTACAATCTACTTTAACAATAATAATTAACAACTTACACTTGGCAACATCAAGTTCATTCATTTCAAAAATTATTTTTCAAATCAATGGTCCGAATTTTGACAACACCAACATTGTCAACCATTATTGTCAAGTATGATTGTACAAATATCATAACTGATTGTGGAATTCTATTCAAATTTATTTGGAAAATTCTAGTTGAATTTCTATTTGAAAGTCCTATTGGGAGTTGAAATTTGTGTTTGACTAAAAGATGTTGAAATTATGGAACATAGGGTTTTCTCGCTACATTTTCGCTAGCTTGGAACTAGCGAGGTACTCAAGAGCCAAAAACAGAGAAGATGGCGCCCACCGGCATTAGCCTACCACTCGAGCGTCAAGGCGCTGTTAGCCTGGTGCTAGCCGCCCACTCGAGCGGCTGTGTTTTCAGCCCAGGTCTGTTTCGCATTGTGACGAGTTTTCTTGAATTATACTTTAACTACAATTCTACTATTAGTATTGTGACGTCCTCTATTTGTTGTATGTATATAGTTTACTCTTCATTATGATTTAAATGAAGGTTAGAAATATTGTAAACATAAATCTTTGTATTTTTTTTCTTCATATTAAAATAAAGTCTCATTTACTCTACAAATTACATTTTTCTTGTATCTTTAAGATTATTTTTTTATATTGTGATTATAATCTCTTATTTTCTTCAACAAAGTAGTATTGAATTAATTCGATATCATTTTCGTTTCACAACAGCCTCGGTGATCTTTATTTACTAACATGTGTCTGATTGGATATCGATAATGTCAATTGGATTGAACTTAGCTATAATTTGAATGCTACTACTCTTTCTACATGTGTTTGGTATGACTAATTTATCGCTTTGCATAGTATGGTCTACACTTGGATGTGACATGACCTATTTTTTTATGTGATATTTTTCAGGGCAAGGACATATGGTCGACGCAATTTGAGACATAAGATTTTTCCTTCTTTTTTGGTATTTTTGAGTTGTACAGTTTTATTATCATATTTTCTCGCTAAAACTAGATCTATTTTCAATCTTTTATTCGTCGAGCATTTAAAGTTGAATCAAGGTCTACTAGATTCTACGGTAACAGTAGAGGTGGACAGAGATTGTGGGTAGGGATGAAATGCGCCCAAAAATGAAAGATTTGTGTTAAAGTGTCAGGGAGAAAAAGTTGGTCTAATAGTGCAAAAGAGATCAAAGGTTGATTACCATTGTAAAATTTACCCTTTTTTGAATTACTATTATGGTCCGTTTGATTGCAATGGTGAAAAATGGGTGGAAATAAAATGAATTATAGGGAAAATAATTGTTTAGAAATCGTTTTGTAGAGAATTGTTAATTAAGTGTGTTTTATTGGTATAATTTTTCACCCGAATTTTTTTAAAAAATTTTGGTTCGTTTGATTATATTTTACATGAAAATTATTCATTAAAGTGATAATAAAAACTTTTTTTTCTAAAAAATTATTTTTTTTTATCAAAGTTTATTATTCGTTTGACTTTATTTTACATGGAAATTTTTTATTAAAGTGAAAAAAAATTTACAATTGATTATAAAATTTGTTTCTATTACAAAAAAAAAAAAAAAAAAAAAGCAATCAACTGGAAAATCAATTCCAACGAAATCAATTGGTGGGAATTGATTTTCCCCAATTTTGAGGAAAATCAAGCGCGTGGCCCAAAAGCAAGAAAATATTTTCCCATCCAAATTTGGCTCATCAAACATGACATTAGGTGGGAAATGAAAAAGAGGAAATTACACCTACACCTGGAATTATATTTCCAATTTCACATATCATATAACAAGTTTAACATTTCAAAAATCAGGTTTTAATTAATAATTTTAAAACATTTTTTTTTTTTTTATATCTATATACAATAAAAACATTTTACCCAACCAAACCCTAATCATTTGAACCAATTCTTCCCCTCCTCTCTCACAACACTCCCGACTGCCGCCGCCTCTCACCACTCCCAGCAGCCGCATCATCTCTTCTCCAATCTCTCAACGCTGCCACCATGACGCCACAACGTCGATTCTCCTTCCCCTCATCTCCCTCCGTCGTCCTCACTCTCCCTCTCGTATTTACTGTTTTTGATATTCTCAATCTATTTTATTTTTGATTAGATACACTTTTCTTCTACTCTTCGTAGCATTCATTCAAGAGCATTTTGTTGAATTACCCAATTTGTAAACTGAAAAGCTCACGTCTAAAACTTCTGAATGCTACTTATTCAGTTTTCTTTAGGCTTTAGCTTTGATTTTTTAAATATTAGATGGCAGCCTTTTGCTTGGAGTATAGATTAAGTTAATCCAGAATGCTCATGGTTCATTTCGGTTTTCTTTTCTCCAATAGGATCAGTCTGACCAATGTTAACAACAGGGAAGAGTGGGGTACATGCCATGAACCAAAGAGGGAAAAGTAAAAGAGTCGATCTTTTTTTTTTTTTTATTTAGTTTCGAGTTTGATTTATTGGATGGATATGGTGGTTGTATGGCTGATGTTTGTCGGTGGTTGCTGTGGTGGGTTCTGGCAGATCTGGCGGTGGTTGCTGTGGTGGGTTCTGGCAGATCTGGCGGTGGTTTTGTTGTGGGCTATGGCGGTTGATGTTTTTGTGGTGGGCTATGGCGGATCTGGTTGATGTTTTGTTGTGGGCTAGGGCGGATCCGGCGGCAGTTTTGGCGGATCCGTGTTGTTGGGAGTGGTGAGTTGAAATGGTTGTGTTGGTGTTGGTGACATCGTCGTCGCTGCCTTCACGGTAATGGTGAAGTGGTGGTTTTGGTGTTGGTCACAAATAATTTGATTGTTTTGTGACTAATGGTTTGGTTGGTTGGCAACTAATAAATGATATGTGACCAATGAATTAGATAAAAATGTGACCAATACATGACGTGTGACCTACAAATTATTAATTTGTGACCAACAATTTGATAAATTGTGACCTAAATATAATTTATGTTTAATTAATGGGATATTTGTGACCGTAAATAAGTATTGTGACTTATAAATTTTGTAATTTGTAACTGATGAAAAAATTGTGACTTTTAAATTTTTAAGTTGTGACTGATAAACAAAGTGTGACCTACGAAAAATTTGAATTGTGACCTAAAAATTTTCGTCGGAGTTGGAACACTTGCCGGAATCTGAGCAGTCGTCGGAACAAGTGGCGGCGGAACGGTCACCGGAATTGTCACCGGAAACCGGAACAGTAGTCGGAATAGTCTTCGGAGCGGTAGGGGTGGGGTGGTGTAATTATATTATATTAGAATTAAATATGTAATAATTAATTGATTTAATAATTTATTAATTCATAGATAAAAAATTAAAAAACCTGATTTGTGAAATTTG
This sequence comes from Fraxinus excelsior, assembly GCA_019097785.1. Classification (NCBI taxonomy): domain Eukaryota; kingdom Viridiplantae; phylum Streptophyta; class Magnoliopsida; order Lamiales; family Oleaceae; genus Fraxinus; species Fraxinus excelsior. Next base: position 28,814,032 of record CM032639.1, on the reverse strand, counting down.
GAACTTGTTTTTGTACTTTTGAAAAGGTGCAAAGTAAACACCTTAGAAATGTAATGTTCCCAATGAAAAATATTTGCCTAGTTCCATGAAATTAATGTCCATCAAACATGGCCTTAATCACAAATATGGATGGCAATAGGTCGGGCCTGCCTGTACATCTATTGGTTTGATTTGTCCAAGCCCAAGCTCGTTTCTGAGCCTTTATTCTATATTTATAGGGCCAAAGGCCGGCTTGGCTTGTCCACTGGCCGGATAAATCCCGATGCCTTGTTACCACTTATCATAATGGAAAATCTACGAAATAATTGATAAATAATTTAAGAAATATTACATACTAAATTTAGATTTCAAACAATGGTGTAATTGACATTAATCTTATCAATTTTTACTCTCCAAAATCAATACAATTGTCATAATTCATAATGTACAAAAATGTACCCAAATTCGTCTCTGTCCGAAATCAAAATCTGGTTTCTATCATCTTCGATATCAATCCATGAATAATTAAACATTGTTACAAAAACATATATTCCGGAATTGAATCTTGCAGATTATTAAGAAAACTAAAATGATAGAAACTGACAGAGAAATTGATAGCAGCAAGAAAAACAAAATTGATAGCAGCAGAAATAAAATGATAGAATTCAATATGATGAACACATTGAAGGAACTTGAGAAGGAGAAGACTTATTATTCATCAAGCTCAAATATAAAGGTGAATACATTGTCCTATTTATAGACTAAAATCTAACAAACTAACAAACATAAGAAGGAACTAGAAGAAGCTAGAATGAGCTGCTGAAACGGATCTGGTGAGCTGGAGATTAGAAGGATCTGGAATGAAATCTTCAACTGATGCTGGAACACGTGAACTGATGAATCTAGAATATTCCAACATAGATTACAAGGAAATGTTGTTGGAATTATTATTTGATTTAAATATATATAATTCAATTCAACTTTTAGATTCTCCAACTCCATTTTGTCATATGAAGTATGATTTCACAGTTCATAGAGAGTATTCTCAGTTTGTGTTGACTTGAATGAAATATACAGTGGCATATATGTATCTGATATTTAAATTATGTTTGGATTTTCTCAAGACTCTGTGTATGTATAATTTAAAAAATAATTAGGACTTAAATCTTTCCATATTCTGACTTTGGATATTCATTGTGTTACCCCAATTCAAAAGTACACGTTGTTGATTTTGTGTTGTTAATCTGATCGTGAAATGAAATAAGAGAAATGATTGAAGTACATAATTTTTTTACCAGAATTTCTACCGGATTTCAAACTTCATCTCACATGGGGGTGGACCCCATGTGAATAAAAAATTGCCAAAACCCAACCCCCCCACCCCCCCCACCCCACCTATTGTCTAGTCGGTCAGTACATGATTTTTAAAATCCTATACTTCTAGCATGAAATCATACATTTAGTTAAATTTTGGCTAATTGTAGCAAGGGACGTATTTGGTGGAGTAAAATCAGCACATAATTGATTATCATAAATGAGTTAAGTCTCTGTTTGTTTTTTATTTTTCATCCATAAAAATGAAAAATATAATCGTTATCCATCACATCAAGTCATCAATTTTGAATTTATATCTCTTATGTGTGATCTAATAACAATTATATTTTTCATTCTTATTCTGCAATAATGAGAATCAAACGGAGGCTAAGTGATATTCCCCACTTCCCCCTCTTTTTACTACAATTTTAAAGTAACTTTGGAAAAAAATTATTACATTAAAATTTGAAATTTTATTAAATTGTAGGCAAGGGGCGTAATTTCCACCTTCACAGATACCTTGCTTTGTCCAAAAAAATGCCTCTTTTTATTAAAAAATTAATAATTTACATTTATTTCATTTTCAAATATTCATTTTTATTATATATATAACATTTTAGGGTAACATTATCTTACTTGTAAAGAAATGTAAGTGTTTTTATATCTTTTTGATTCGTAGACTAACATACATGTTACTTATTATGATTTGTATAGTAATTGTGTTACTTGTCGGGTAAGATAATGTGTTATTGTGCTAATCCATCCTAAACTCTAACACCATCACGTCTCTCTCTATGTTCCATCATTATTGTCGCACTCAACCACCACCAATTAGGTAGGACTTTCTCCGATCTCAACCATCTTTCACTTCTTTTCCCAATCAATATGATCCCAATTGTCTATAGATGACCATCACCATTACCTATTGTCGCTTACCACGGCCATCATCTCTTCAACACATTCCATCGAACACTCTTTTCGCCATCACCATCATTATCAAGATAAAATTAAGCTCCCAAATCATAACCCGACGCTTACAAACAAATAACAACCCAAAAATATTGCAAACCGCTGCCTACCTCCACTCTCTTGTCATTATGTTATTGACATAAAGCATGTTACCAATACAGAAGATAGGTGACACGGGGGTAACACAAGTTAGTTATCATCTGCTATTATATATCAATTCGAGTTGATCGTTGTTATACCGAATCGATTATTGCATTCTAGAGTCATGTTCAACAATATTGCCACATTCACCACCAAGATCACCTCGCATCGATTGTAATCAAGGCATTGAAAATAAAAGAATTCAGTAAATATAATTACCTCATTAAATGGTTGTTGTTCAAAGAAGAATAATATCGTTGAAATAGCTTATGGACTCGTATCGTTCATTACACATAATTTCAATTTTAAATCATTGAAGTTCAAAGTGCCTTCTGCTGGAACCAAGGCACCGATTGTGGTGGTGATGCGTGGTACTGATGGTGATTATGTGGTCTTGTGTCATCGATAGTAGTTGCAATGATGACGACACTAGGTTTCAAAGGATAGACGTCAAGAAAAAAAATGCTTATAGCCTAAAGAGAAGAAAAGGAAACGTGAATAATGTAAAGGTGAAGGGGGTAAATACGGTAAACTAGATTTTTTTGGGTAGGGTAAAATATTAATAAGATTAAAAAAGGAGTATATTTTGAGTTTTTTTTTTTTTTTTTTAAATAAAAAGTGGGTATTTGAGATAGTTATCCCATTTTATAAGATGTAAGACTAGAAAGGATGGACCACGACTAGGCCCTATAAATTACAGGGCTAACTAGGCCGGGTTATGTTTGCTAATTATTTATAAATTGATTGAAACTAATATTTGTAAATTATAAAAAAATGAGTAAATTAGAATTGATTTCAACGTGAGCCAAACACAGGCGTAACAGCTATTTTCATTAAAGTGTGAATAGTCACCCCAACCAATCATAAATCAGGAAAAAAACAAAAATATGACGAAAATAAGAAAACGCATAAAAGAAAAGTGACGTCAACCCCGTAGTCCCTATTCCACGTCAGTCGTCTCTTCAGTAGCCCTATATAAAAACATGAAAAAATAAAATCAAAACCTCTCTGATTCAACCATCTTTGCGATCGATTGATTCGATTCGATTCGATTCGCCATTGCTATTTGGCAAAAAGTGGGAGAAAAAGAGAATTGAGAAGGGAAAAAAATGCACTCTTTCGTGTACAGAGCCAACGCTTTACTGACGTTCGCCGTCACAATTCTGGCGCTGATGTGCGCCATGGCCTCTCTCTCCGACAACTTCAATTCGCCTTCTCCCACCTCCGAAGTTCAAGTATGCTTCGCTTCCGACACAGACACGAGTTTTCTTATTTATTTATTTTTATATATTATGGTTAATAGATATCTAGATCTGTGCTTCTGTATAAGCTTATTGGTTGGAGAATTTTATAGTTATTTGATGTAATTTTGGTGGGATTTAGGTTTTGAACATTAATTGGTTCCAGAAGAAACCTGACGGTGATGATGAGGTAATTTTGCCTATCTATCGTGTATATATCTATAAAGTAATTATCATTCCGTCCTTTTGTATTATAATAGAGTTATTCTGAATTTTTTTTTTCTATGGGTAATTTTTTTGTGATCGCTTTTTGTGAATTTGATTTTTTCTTATTTATAGTAAGATTGAAGGAAGAGCATTTAGTTTAGATTACCTTAGGTGGATTTTTAGGGAAATTAGGCCAGTTAGCCGGGTTCAACAATGTAATTGGATAAATGGCCTTTGACTCATATTTAAAAATAAAATAAAATCAAAATGTAATAAAATGATAAAATGACAAAATTACCCTTCAACTATTAACTCAAAAATCTACCATTTTTCCCTCATTTCACCTGCCGTAAAACCCTTCTCCATTTTTTTGAAATGAACGGGTTCCTTCTTCCCCTTCTCCGCCTTCTGTAAAATCGACTGCATTCTGTCTTCTCGTCATTTTTGTGAATGGCAATAACCGAAAAATTCTAGTTTAAACCCAGACATTTTGTCAATCTTCCCATTTCACACCCCGCATATATTTATCATATTCCTCGCAAAGGATCAGTTGCTGCTTTAACCCATGGTTGTGCACCACCACCAGTGGATAGCACTAACCCAGATGACGAACATTCGATCTCCTGTTGCTCAAAAATGTCCGCTGTCGCGATGTAAAACGACACTACAGTCGTTATCTGTAACGTAAAACGACACTACAGTCGTTATCTGCTATAATTTGATTTTTTCAACGAAATGACCTCTAATAATGCACTTACTAACATGTATAACACAAAAAAAATTGACAGGCCACAAAGAACGATTGAAATGACATAACTTTTATATTATCGAGATAATGAAAGTACAGGTCGTCTTATTCATATGTGTCGATTAAGTTAATGAACATACATCTCAACATTATACGTGTCATGTGCATATTACAATATAAATAAATTTCACTTATTTTTTTAATGGGATGAATGAGTCGTGATTGCTTATACTCGTATTTAAATATGTAACACGACAAGTTTGTTTTCATGTCCAGTAACGACACTAGTGTCGTTCCGAAATTTTCAACAAAACAAATTTTTAATGGACTCTCTAAAGTATGTAACATAAAAAGTTATGAAAAGATTTAAGGCGACTGTACAAATGACATTACAATGATACACAAGTGTCATTGTGGTGGAAAAAAGTAAAAAATATTAGAGAAATCAACAAAAAATATTGGTGAAAATATGGGGGTGGAGGGGGGCGGGGCCCCTTGGGGGTTCGGGGGCGAAGCCCCTGAAATTTTTTTTTAACTAAGGATTGAAAACGATGATTTTGAGTACCAAAATAGACAAGTTAGATTGACTGACCAAAAACACAATCAGTTTGTCGACCTTTTTAAGTTAGGGGGTCCAATGCTTGACTTCGTTCCGCTGAAAAGATAGCAAAATATTGGAGAAATCAACAGAACGACAAAAGTGCCGGCTTTGAGAATGATAGAACTGTCGTTCTGCATCTAAAATCGATTTTGAAGAGCCACGATAATGATGAGTTGAACTCATTTAAGTTGCAGGCTGAACACACCACTTACAACATTCAAAATTTATGCTCATTACTTCATCAAGAGGAAAAAAAAATGACACAACTATCGTTACTGTTTTGAAAACGGCACACGTGTCGTTCTGGCTCTAAAATCGATTTTGAAGAGCCGCGACCCGTTCCAACCACTATAATTGATAAACTGAACTCATTTAAGGTACGAACTGGACACGTCGCTTACAAAATTCTTAAGATATGCCCATTATTTGTGCTTCCAAACGAATCCAGGCCAAGACATGTGTTTTCACCGTTTTATACATTATATTCTCTATCAATTCCACCGTTAGTTGTCACACAATCAACATTTTCGACCTTCTTGGGTTAGGGGGGTCCAATCCTTGAGGTCATTCCCTTGAAAAGTAGAAAAAAAACTTGAAAAATCAACAGAATGACACAAGTGTCGTTTAACGGCACAAGTGTTGTTCTGCCTCTAAACATGATTTTGAAGAGCCGCGACTCGTCCGAACTACGATAATCGATAATATGAACTCATTTAAGGTGCGGACTGGAGACGTCGCTTACAAAATTCTCAAGATATGCCCATTACTTGTACTTCTAAACGAATCCAGGCCAAGACTTATGTTTTCACCGTTTCATACCTTATATTCTCTATCAATTCCACCGTTAGTTGTCACACAATCAACATTTTCGACCTTCTTGGGTTAGGGGGTCCAATCCTTGAGGTCATTCCCTTGAAAAGTAGAAAAAAAAATGGAAAAATCAACAGAACGACACAAGTGTCGTTCTGCTTGTAAACACGATTTTGAAGAGCCGCGACCCGTCTAAGCCACGATAATCGATAACCTGAACTCATTAAGTTGCAGGCTCAACACGCCACTTACACAATTCTTGAGATATGCCCATTACTTGTACTTTCAAATGAATCTAGACTAAAACTTGTGTTTTCACCATTTCATGCCTTATATTCTATATCAATTCCACCGTTAGTTGTCACACAATCAACATTTTCATCCTTTTTAGGTTGGGGGGTCCAATCCTTGATGTCCTTGCATTGAAAAGTAGCAAAATATTGGAAAAATCTACAGGACGACACAAGTGTCGTTAAACAACACATGTGTCGTTCTACCATTAAAATCTATTTTGAAGAGCCGCGACCCGTCCTTCTTAGGCTGATGGTCCAATCCTTGAGGTAGTTCCTCCATAAAAGTAATAAAATAAAGGAGAAATCAACAGAACGACATTAGTGCCGTTTCACGACACAAATGTCTTTTGCCTCTAAACACGATTTCTTAGGCCCATGACCCATCCGAGCCACGATAATCGATACGCTAGACTCATTTAAGCTGCAGGATGGTCATGACGCTTACAACGTTTAGGAGATTTGCTCATTACTTGTATTTCGAATTGAATTTGAACCAAGACTTGTAATTCTACGGTTTGCTACCATCAATTCCACGTCAATACCCAAGTTAGTTGTCACGAATCAAAAGTTTCGACCTTCCTCAGGGTTGGGGGTCAAATCCTTGAGGTCGTTCCTCCAGAAAATTAATAAAATACCGGAGAAATCAACAGAACGATACAAGTGCCGTTACTGTTTTGAAAACGATACAAGTGTCGTTCTGCCAATAAATCAATTTTGAAGAGCCGCGACTCATCCGAGTCACGATAACAATAAGCTGAACTCATTTAAGTTGCAGACTAAACACGCCCCTTACAACATTCGGGATTTATGCTCATTACTTAATCGAGAGGAAATAGAAAACGATACAACTGCCGTTACTGTTTTGAAAACGGCACAAGTGTCGTTCTGCCTCTACAAAGAAAACGATACAACTGTCGTTATACAGTATAACTGCCATTATGGCTTCATCGAGCCTAAGACAATTACATAATCCCTCTTTCCAAACATTATACATAGTTTGATTTTCAAAATAATAAAAGTAGTACATCATAACATAACACCACCATCATTTTTCAATATTACAAAATGAGTACATCGTAACACTACAAAAAGGTAGCATGTCTATTATCCTTGCGACGAACACTCAAGGAGCAAGTGTGATGACAATAATATTTTCGTATTTGAATATCTACATTTTCTTCAACATTCTCTAAATAACTCCATGTCCATTTGCCTTCTTTAGTCTTTTTAAACTCAACAAAATAACATATTTATACCCATATCATTTCTACAGAATCCATAGCTGCAAATAAAATAAAAAAGTTAAATAGTTTACTCAAGTATATATCAAAGTAATATACAAATAGCTATCATATTTAAATTATCAAAGTAACAACATTGTATTGTCAAGAACGGACATACTATAACAGATAATGTTTGTATTGTCATTTTACATGGAAAATAACGACTGTACTGTCGTTCTGCACTACGTAAAACGACTGGAGTGTCGTTCTGTACTGTAGACCGTCCAATAGTTACACCAAATACAGAAATACACCAACCGTGGAAAATAAATCAGGTAAAATATCATTTCATATTATATTCAACAATAAAAAGACCAATGTATACGAAATTATCAAAAATACATTTCTTTTATCTTCAAAAATTTAGAGATTTCAATGTAGATAATTTAAAAACCAAAAATCTTGTTCAAATAATTAAAATGTAGGAAAAGAAAGGTGAAGAATATGATAAATAACAAGATTTTAGGTATCAATCACAGGGAGACATCGATGTTTTTTGGAGACGAATTGATGATTTTTTTTATTTTTTATTTTTGTAAATGAAAGGGAAGGTGGATTGATGAATTAATTGGATTGAGAGGGGTGTTTGGGTATTTTCCATGGTGAGGGTATTTTGGATATTTGATATTGTTTATTTATTGTTTTTTATAATTGAAGGCCATTTGGCCAACAAACATTGAGATAAGTTGTTTTAACCAAATTCATTATTTGACTAGGCTTTTTAACAAAGAATCCCGGATTTTTATGCCCGTATAGCTTAGAAGGAATTTCCTACTAATCCTAAAAAGGTTAAGATTTGACCGGAGCCCATAGTTTCCGTGGTTTACCCTCATATTATGGGAGATTTACTAAGGATTTTAGTACCATCAATGCTTGAGTTAATCAAGAATCGAGAGTTTGATAGATCTACGCAACCCATTGTGCCTTCTTAAAAATGAAGCAAAAAATGGCCAAGGCTCATGTTCTGAGACACATTTACCTTTCTAAGGTCTTTTAAGTGGCATGGTACAAGAGGTGTTTTAAGCCAGTATGGCCACCCCGTAGGCTGCGGTATACATTAATGAAAAGTTTTATGAGTCTAACAAGTGATACTTGCGTAACTCTAAAGGAGTTTTGCCATCTTGATCTTGATTTTTTGGTACAGTATTTGTAGCATACCTCACCAGATAAACTAATAATTCATAGACAAGAAGAAGCCTTCCAAATAACCATATATCAGCCTTTGAATTTTTTATTTCCGCTTTGTTTGTAATACTTTCCGAATCTTCTTGGAACTTCAGTTGCATCAAAATTAGTGGTTTGTATGGGTTCCAAACTTATATTCCTGATTACTCGGGTCAATTAGTCACCAACTTCATGGCGGAGAGACAACAATGGGGTTTAGGAACACGTATTTTGGTTAATTTCAGGAAGTGGGTTGAGTAAATATTGTTTGGTATTGATGAACACTGGTTTGTAATGATGAAACATAAATGCTTTGTTATTGAATTTAAGTTAAACAAGCATCTTAAGGACTATTTTGAAACTTGAATACAAATGATGTTGATGAAGTGATGTTGACGACTATGTTGGCATGTGTCCTGGCTAGCAAAATATATCTTTCGTTTCCCTTTCTGTTACTACTGTTCACGACCTGATTAGGTTCCCCATTCCCATTTTCTCACACACTCTTACCAAAGAAAAGAGTAAATAACATGAAAGTTAGAACAAAACGTAACTGTTAGGTTCACTTTTTCCCAACCACTTTTGAGCTTTTATTTATTATTATTATTTTGGGTGGGTGGGTGGGGGGGGGGGGTTGGATCATAGAAATTTGGGCATGTGATTGATGATGATCGTGCAAAAGAAAAACAATTATGAAAAAATCTATAAAGTCTATTGTCCCTGACTTCTGCTTTAGAAAATTTGGTCCTTGTTGCTGACTAATTGATATTTCATGTTTATATTGCAATATTTTTATTACATTTCTACCTTCAAAATCAAAATATAATTTTTCTGTTACTTGTAATCTTGAATCATGAGTGTATTTTTCACATTCCATACTGATGTAATTCTGGGTTAAATCAAGTTCTTGAACTTATAGATTTAGATCAAGCTTTTATCCTTTAATCTTATATGCGATGCTCCAATAGCCAAAGAAATGGATCGATTTATATAGCACAAGCAAAATGACTGCCATGAGATTGATCGGTTAGCATTGTGAAACTTTCTGCTGCTAATCTGTCATCTTCTTGTTTCCCATGATGATAAATAAAAACTGGAAGCTACATTGCTTGTCGTCTAACAAGTACAATTCCATATATGTAGGTCAGTTTGACATTGAATATATCGGCAAACTTACAAACTTTGTTCACGTGGAATACAAAGCAGGTTTGTGATCTATGGAATATTATTCTCACTATTGCACTACTAGTCTGGAGGAAGAGTACTTTTTGTTTGGTGTAAACATCATGAGATCATGTTGGTTTGATTTTGGATTTGTGTAGCTTGTCTATCTGAATAATCTTAAATATTGTTCACTAAGATGAGAGCATAGTATCACTTTTGGAACATATATCCTATGTTGATGGAAAGATGGATGCTTCGTCTCCACTTTCTTTGCCTTTTTACCTGAGCTGCAACTCCAGTTACATAGAAATAATTTTTAATGTACTTTCCTTTTTTAAGGTGAGAACATATTATCACTTCATTACCTGATTTTTGTAGCTTAAGATTGGGGCATATTATCCTTTGTTGCTGGAAAGATGGATGCTTCGTTGCCACTTATTTGCCTTTTCACCTAAGCCCCCACCTCAATGGCGTAGAAATATATTTTAATGTACTGTCCCCTTTTTAAGATTGCATTTTCCTGTTGGACAAATCTGTCTTTCTGATAGCCCCTACTTTCTTCTCAAAAAACTTAAGGAAAAAGCTTTTTGTAGATGTGCTCTTTCTAAATTTGGTGAGGTGTCAATGTCATATAAACAAAGTTAACTTCTTAATTTGTAAGCACTAGAGCCTTTGTCTTTAGACATAGGGCTTGTCTTGCTGAATTTTTGGTTCAATTCATATCTTGGAAATAACAATAATCTGGAATTTGCAGGTTTTTGTATTTTTAGCAGCTGAATATGAAACCCCAAAGAATGCGCTGAATCAGGTATGCACATTATAATTTCTGGATTTATGTTTTGTGTTGCAATTGATTGGATGATGTGTGGTGGTTGTTACATTCTTCTATCAGCCTGTCCCATGTTTATAGCATATGGAAGCATCGTGTATGTTAATATATCTATAGTTGTAATTACTATCATCTATTGTACATTGTCGTCAATCATCTAATTTTTTTTTTTTTTAAGGTGGATGCAATTATATATTTGATGTTCACAAACATGTCCTTGTGCATTCTCTCTTTTTATTATATGTTTCTGTTCATGATGTAATCATTATGCAAAATGCTGGTGAAATCAAAATAATGGATGCTTTTTTTCCTTTTGTGGTGAATCTACCCATAAATAATTAGTGCTGGATTAGGAGCATTGTTCTCTTCACAATACTCTCTTTTTAAAGATGTTTTAAGGTTTTCATTTGTTCAAAAATTTTGGAGGGCACCAAATCTTCCGAGACAACGGATATGAAAGCTGCTGAACCCCATAAATAGAAGTTTGATTGCACCTGATTGTATGTTTTTATGAAATTCTTTCATGATCCAGACTACCTCAGTATAATATTCAACAATGTGTTCAAGCGAAAAAAATTAGTTATGTATTAAATTCATCTTGCATTCTGATCATACTTGTATATAGATTTAGTGGCCAATGTCAGCTCCCTATCAAAGAGAGTTTCTTGTGTGCTTCATAAAAATGTGTGTGCTAGATTGGTAGTTTGACCTTGAAATTGCAGCCCCCATTCACTGCATCTGTGCACTCGCATGATCCATGAAAATGCCCCCACAATTGTCACTTCTTTCATATGTTTGGCATGTTCCTTTTTTGGCGATGCAGTAATGAAGAAAAGAATCAATGTGAAAAATTAAAATGATCAGAGTGAGTTCATTATCTTAAAATTGTCTGTGCACACTCTTATATTGTTCAAATGCATTTTGGCAGGTTTCCTTGTGGGATGGTATTATACCTACCAAAGAACATGCAAAATTTTGGATTCATACGACAAACAAATATCGTTTTATTGACCAAGTGAGTGACTGTTGGGGAGCACTTCTGCATGTTTAATTTTACCGAATTTCTCATTCACCTTTTTTTTTTTTCCGTTGTTATAGGGAAGCAACCTGCGAGGTAAAGGCTTCAACTTAACGTTACATTGGCACGTCATGCCAAAGACTGGCAAGATGTTTGCTGACAAAATAGCGATGACTGGTTTCCGCTTGCCCGAGACATATAGATGAGAATGCTACCCCTTGTATGACATTTGGTGTAACTTTATTCTTCCCTTAGTTGAAGATACAATAACTTGGAACAAAAGTGAAGAGAAGAAATAGGGACGAATTAATTATTGACCATCCAAAAGAAGTTATTCATTTACCTTCAGAAATTAAACTTACTGGATAAATGTTTTCTTCTGCTTTGAGCTATGATTGTCCATCTATTTGCTGCATGATAGGTAGCAAACTTTCACGTAGCTTCTTGTCCCAATTTGACTGCTCCCTTATTTCACCACGTCAATTCTCGTTAGCAAATGACGTATTGTTATTTGTTAATGAGAGTTGACGTGGTGATGTGTCAACATTTTAGTCGGGGGACAGTCAATGAGACAACTAAATGGAGACATCGAATTTCAATTCGATTTTAACGTGATTGAACTAGGAATGTTTTGTTTTAGCATGAGTTGAGGATATGTTAATATTCTAGATTACCTTGAGAAAGGAAATTGAAATTTATTTGTCACTGTGTCAAGTTTTGTTTTTAATATTGTTTCCTGTATCTTACTTTATCACCTGCATCACGCTATTTGTTTAATAAAATTAATCGTTAGTCAGGATATTTTAAGAAAGAGATTAATGTATAATTTAAAATCAATAATTCGCTTTCAAATTTGAAATGATAGCAGAAAAGTGCTCACTGAACACAACAGCAAAAATTGTTCAATAAAATAGTACTAATAGAAGGTACGTTGTGGAATAGTGGTTTAAACTTGATAAATTTTGGTACAATTAGGTAATTCTGACAGAAATCTGTAAATTCTTCTCAAACATAGGACAAGCACTTGGCATTAAGTCAATCTACGAGGTGAGATCAATGTGTTGAAGATCAGTTTGATTCAATAAAGAGTTTGTGATGTAAGAAAGTAATATGTCAAGACTTAAAAGAGTCGAACTAATGGTAAAAAAAAAAAAAAAAAAAACAAAACAAAAAAAGAAAACCATTTATTTTTGGGTGAAGCAGTCAATTTATGGGAATTGGCTCGTTCTTATAGTGAACTGTCTTGACTTTTTTCAACAATTTTTAGACTGAATTGGTCCTGTGATGGACTTTGCACTCGACTTCTCGGTGTTATGGTCATGTCTAGGGCAACCGTGTTGTGGTCGTGTCTAGGGCAACTTGGTAGAGACTATTTTGCTTCTGTTAGTAAGCCAAGTATGGCTTGAATATGAAATCTGTATGATGACATTGTAAGTGTTATGCCATAGATCCAATTAACTTTGAACATAAACACTTTTAATATATATAATCGATGCATATTTATGGCAAGATCTATTATTTACTTGAATTAATATTCTAATTAATTAAATAATAGAATCCGTAGATTCAAGTTTTTGTGATTTGTTAACCACAAGGAATGTGATTGTGAAATACAAATTACATATGATTGAATCTTAAATCGTTCGTGGTCGTATGTAATAACAAGATACGGATATCGTTATTATGGATAGACAATCACATGTGGCATTTCTTACTTATGAAGTAAGTAGCTGATCTCACAAGCTAAAGTGTGGTGACACTTGAATGGACACGTGGATGTTTTGTTATAGAACAAAATATTGGAGACCCGTTGGAAAATTCCACATGGATAACTATTTGAGTGTCGGTGGTTAATCTCTAATGTTCGGTAGTGGAATTGGTCCTTTGACTTGAGGTCATCATATTGCCTTATATGAGGACAATCATACTTTGGTGATGTTGGATGTTGCTCTACCAAGGTCGCTAATACAGCATCGTTTGGGTATGTCAAGAATCATATGAAGGTTGTGAATGATCAATAGAGGATTCGTCATTCTTAGATAGTAAGAGATTATGATCTACATTTTAATCCAGTTAAGTTGATAATGAAATTTTTGGCCAAAGTGAACTCATAAGTCGAAAAGGAGTTTTCGACTTACATTGACTTAACAGTAGAATAAAAGATATGATCGATGATTGAGATTGACACATATACATATCTCATAATTGATTGGATCATATTGACGAAAGAATTATAGTTTTACGGTAAACGAACAATTTTGATTTTATCATACCACGTGACATTTCTCGTCACATGTATTGCCCGACACATTGTCAGATGTCAATCTAGGATGACAGATGTGGATTAATGATAAATTAAAAATGGGTGTTTTATTTTATCGATTTTGATTATATCAAAATAATAATTCATGTCGTTAAGTATCGTGATTAGGAACCTAATGTGTCACACACAAAAGAGAACCAGAAAAATGTGATTTACTAATTAATTAATTGACAGTGTTGGGCAATTAATTAATTAGGTTGCTATTAATAGACCTAAATTAATTAATTGGATTAATTAATTCATTGACCGAATTTAATTAATTTGATTAATTAAATATTGGACAGAGTTAAGTTTAAGAGACATGTCAAGTCCGATTGGACTTATATTAATAGGCTGTTAGAGTTTGAAAATCTAATCGAAAAATTAATTTTATTCTTGCTAGCACAAGAAAAGAAAACTCTAGCCGTCATTTTTGTTCTCTGTGTGGATCGTCATTGAAGGCTGGACAATTGGTCAACTTGGATTGCAGATCGTGATCATTCGAGTTTGAAAATCAACAAAAGAGTTTGCAGAATTCATCAATGGTACAATTCTTATCACAGTTTCTATTTAAACATAAAACATATCCTTGTTTGGGAATCGAAATTGTTTTAATTCCGATACGCATGATTAAGTAGATTCCTAACAGACATTTAACTGGTATTATTGCTTTGTTCCTGAGGTTTTGTTTGCTATTTGTGTCAAATTATGCTTTAGACTGATGTATTGCTATGATTTTCTTTTTATGCTTCTTTCCGAATGTTATAGATTATGATCGCGACATGTGAATTGTCTCACTGCTTTCAAACTAAATGTTGTCTTCTTGCATTGTAACTTTGAGGATTGAATAAGATTTATTATCAAAGTTAGCCCTTGTTTGGCTACCGTTTATGAATTTTTTATAATCGGTTGAACTAATTTTTATTCAAATTTCATGGATCTCACAAGTACTATCCACTTATCCATCGTCCAATTATATTTATTTATAATTTAAACAGCCATTAAACAACTCACAAACATGCTTTTAGCTTCTGATTATTTTTCTCTTTTTTCATGGAAGTAAATTTAAGCGTCAAGTGAGGTGAAATTGAGGTAATAAAGGTTGTTCCAGGTACAACTAAGTAGTAGATGCCCATAATTCTCAGAACATGAGAAAATTGTGAAATATAATATGCGATCTAAACATGTTTTTCAACCTAATCAACACATTTATATCGATTAAGCGGAAGCATAAAACAAAATCGAAAGGCGTATCTCCAGCTATTTTTATTTTTTGTTTTCAGTTTCAGAAACCTTTCTCTCACTGATGGATATATGATGTTTTTATTTTTTGTTTCACTGATGTTTTTATTTTTTATTTTTATTCAAGTTTGAATATATGATCTTTCGAAAGGGCTTCTAAACCTTTCTCTTCTCTCACTGATGGAGTAATTTTAATCTAAAAATGAAGAGCATGCTTAGGGACCTTCCGAATGGATGCTCTACCTTTATAACGTCTTCATCCATTAAGAAGTCGTTCAATGAGCGAGGAAAGCGGGAGGGAACGTTGGTGATGCAGGTAGATGCCCATAATTCTCAGAATGTGAGAAAATTGTGAAATATAATATGCGATCTAAACATGTTTTTCAACCTAATCAACACATTTATATCGATTAAGCGGAAGCATAAAACAGAATCGAAAGGCATATCTCCAGCTGTTTTTATTTTTTGTTTTCAGTTTCAGAAAAGGGCTTCTAAACCTTTCTCTTCTCTCACTGATGGAGTAATTTTAATCTAAAAATGAAGAGCATGCTTAGGGACCTTCCGAATGGATGCTCTACCTTTATAACATCTTCATCCATTAAGAAGTCGTTCAATGAGCGAGGAAAGCGGGAGGGAACGTTGGTGATGCAGCTATCCACATTCCTAGATTCGTGAAATATCATGGACCACATTGAAGTCCATTACTTGGTGGACTGTTACCGAGTTTCCAGCAGGGGAAAACTAACATTCTCCTACTTGGTATGTATTCCATAAATCACATATTAAGAAACAAAACACATGAATCATGGCGATAGATCCTCTAAAAATGAGTATTATCTTCCATGTATTACAATGCATTATGTCTCTCAAGCCCTTATAACTTAATGAATAAATCCTATGTTTATTCGAGGTCCAAACTTTAATGATATTTTTCAAAATAAATGAATGAATAACCAAATTGCGCACAAAACCAAATGAGAACATCAAATTAAATAAGAGTTCCACTGAAATAATAAATGTACATACAACAAAATTTACATCTTGGAACCGAGTCCCATTCTACTACATGATTCTTAAAATTCTTGGGTAGCATGCCTTTAGTCAAAGGATCGACAATCATCAACTCAGTGCTAATGTGCTCAACGACCACTTTCTTTTCCTTAACACGTTCTCTTATGACTAAATATTTGATGTCGATATACTTACTTCGACTTCTGCACTTTTTGTTCTTAGCCATAAATATTGCAGTTGAGTTGTCACAGTACAATCTCAATGGCCTAGAGATAGAATCTACAACCCTAGGCCCAGATATGAAACTCTTCAACCATACACCATGCAAGGTAGCCTCAAAACAAGATACGAGCCCAGCCTCCATAGTGGAAGTTACAGTCAAGGTCTGCTTTGCACTTCTCCAAGATACAGCTCCACCATCTAGCATGAGAAAACTAGATGTTTTCGTGAATCAATGCAGCCAACGTAGTCTGAATCGGAG
>CM032639.1:28717235-28789735 GCA_019097785.1 Fraxinus excelsior | reverse complement strand
CTTTATTTCAATCACATATTCTTTTAATAAAATAATTTTGCACGTAAACTAAAAACTTTTCTTTATTCTTTTTATCACGCATTCGTCAAAAAATTACTAGTACAAAATTTGTTCTTTCAAAAAATGGGGTTTAAACAAACTTATTGTCGTAGTGATGGTACAAGGCACGATTCTTGATTATTTTTTGTCTCCATTTGGTTTGATTGTACGTCTCTGTGGATTGAGTATTTTTTTTCTGGGGCTGGTTTATGACATTTTCTTGATACAATTTGGTCATACAATAGAATGATGATAGTGCCTCTTTACCACACACGTCAAAGACTGAAAATCCAATTTTTATCATTTTGAAGGGGTTAAGGTTATCGGCAACATTGCCGGATCCATTATTCCATTCGTTTTTTCTTGAACATTTGACCAATCAAATTTGGAAATTTGGCATCGTCCCCCTTCAAACTTTTCTCGATATTTGACCCGAAACTTTTAGCATTTGAAGCATTTGATTTGAACTTTAGGTCACATGAAAGTCACAAACGATTTTAACATTCATGATGACAGTATTCATCAAGTAAACATTTAAATTCACACAACTTCACAAAGATTAGGGCCCCCAAACCACCTAATTTTCCATTTACAAAACACAAGTACAAAATTTTCTTCATAAAGCACACTTCAGTAATAGTATGCCCCCATAAAAAGTTGCTTTAGGATGTTTTACTTCGAAATTTCTTAAAAATATCGATTATACTCGAAAAGTTAACCTTTCATGTCCATTGATAACTATATGGATTAGTAGGCCATCCTTAGACTACATGATACTACGTTACTTGGTAGAAAAGATTGAAAAAAACATCACAGACCAATTAGTTTACAAGATACTCTTGGAGGCATTGCTACCTTTTTGCTTCTTTTCATTGCGGAACATTAGGAAAACAACATCAATAATAATGACCATGGAAAACATTAGGTGACAAAGCCTTACCTAAGAAACAGCAGTTAGACAAGTAGTAGGTGTACCACATTACAAACAAAGGATACAAGAGCACAGATTCTGTTTAGCCATTACAAAGCAACCGCGTGCAGCAATATAGCGTCCGATGCCACATTAACAGAGTTTGGACTGAAAAGAGGATAGGAAAGCCCACCGATTATGCAGCAAAGCATCAACTTGACATGCTAAATTCTGTTCCTCCGCGCTTTCCATGCTATCCCCTCGAAAATCGCATCAGTTGCAAAAGTTCCAAGAAATTGCTGAGGATCAACAGGACCTGGCAGCTTAAACGAGAGGGAGAAAGGCCCCGGGGGACAAAGATTCTGAGATTGCATCTCAAATACCTGGGAGTATTTTTCAACTGTTTTTTCACCCGTCGACGTCACTCCTTTGATTAATACCCTGCCATCACTTTCAACTTCACAACTAAAATCTTCTGCAATCACAAGGTTATACAATGCGAGGGAAACAATCAAAAACAAGATCTTCTCAGCACAAGGAAGAAGGAAAAAGCAAATAGGACAAGCAGAATTGAAATGCAAATGTAATATGGAAAAGTTGAGTATTTTTATTGTAAACAAAATCAACCCATTTTGGATGTGAAGACAAATATATTGACAAGACTTAGTTTGCATAACTAAGTGGCTTGCTTACTTCCATCCCCTCTGGGAAGGGATAATAAACTCAGTAATTCCTTCGAAAAACCCAACAAATAGAACCTGTAATGCATGCTATACGTGGTCAAATATTTTGAGCCCGAAAAATACACTTACTTTCATCTCTTCTCACTCCGGGAAGGGATACGCGAAAAAGATACGAATCCTCCGACTCCCCAATGTCCATGAGACCTAAAACTGGTCCAATTTGTCCTTTTGCTGCACTTCCAGTCAATGCGACACCACTTTTAATGGTAGCAACAAGGTTACTCCACTCTTCCCTTGAAGGACGAGAAGGAAGGAATATCATTCCTGGCCCAAGATCATCAACATGCGTAGTGTTTGCAGATGACGGAATTCTGAAACTGTCCAAAGTCGGAGTAGCATTATGCAGAGCACTGCCCAATACATTATTATGTTCCAATATATCTTCACTCTTCTCCTCCTGCACCGTAATATCATATAAAACCTTGTCAGAAACCCATATGTGTGACATTGCACCATCTCTGTCAAGAAGAAAATCTTCAAGCTGAGTGAGCCTCTTAAACCGTTCAATATCCTCTTGCTCAATGTAATAAATTGCGGGGTTATTAACAAAAACAATGTTTTCAATAGTGCCACCCCTGATTTTATTATGCAATAGCCGATGAAACTGAGGAGGAAAGAGATAATCGAACTGTGAGCAACGTGCAGCAGAACCTAGCATTGGAGTTGGAAGATCTCCATGAACAAACTGAAGCAACAAAGGTAGTCTCACAATAAGAGATGATTCTGCCTTTCTAAGTATATAGTAGTATACACTTGCAACCACCGCTGTTTCTATGTCTGAACCAGCCAATTCATCCACAGTGTAGGGCCGAAGGCCTTCGGCATGTCTTTGCAAAGCGGATTTGTGGGGCCTTTCATCCTTGAGATCAGGAGCGAAGTAGGTTCCCATGATTAAGTATAGGAGAAAATACTGATCATCTGTCAGAAGTTCACCGTAAACATTGTCCATTTCTCGATCCTGCAGAAATATGAGAATGTATTGTGCGGAAAGCTATTTGTTTCTGATTACACTGCAACAAGTGATTATCTGATGAGTTTCTGTTTTTCTGATTGCCAAGTTCAACAGATCCAAGTTTCATGCAGCAAGGTTTAAACCAAGAAAAATCGCATGAAAGCATGAAAACATACATCACAGTCAATCTCTGTGTCTGCTTGGCCTGTTTCTGATTTCATTTTGCCTGTTATTGCTCTCATAATTAGAATTGGGGTTTAATCTCTACCAAAGGTAAATTATGGGAGAGGGTACATGAGGAGAAAAAAAAGTCCAACATACACCCCTCAAGTGTCTTGGTCCTAAAGTGAAAGATGACTCAAATAAATTACTTCAGCAATCTAAGTATAAACTTCTAATTCATTAGACACTGAGAAACAAACATATTACCAGATCACATAAATTTTCGAGGTTGAAAGTGCCACAAGTGGGGTATCGTGAAACTCAAACTGACAACCACATTCATGCGTGCAGATACCTAGACCACTGGGCAAAAGTTTGTATATTTATGTATTCAGATAGCTTGTTCAAATTTTCCTGAAGTCAGACTTCTACTACAATATAATATATCGATTGGAAGAAAATTACGTAGAAGTTTTTGCTCCTAAGACTCCATATTAAGAGCTCATCATGATTCTAATAGTATGAAAAACCAAACAAGAAAATAAGAAATTCAAACTCCACCAGAAGGAACAATCAGTTGACAGGGCTTGTATATTTAATTGTTATCATCTTCTCTTTTACTTTTTAACTGAGCATCTGAAGATGAAGTGACAGTGACCAAAGCGAGGGAACGAGTAGTAGTTACAAGAAAACAGAGGTTTGACAAAAATGGTATTTCATTCACTAAAGTGACAAACAGTGACCAAAAATGAGACAACAAAAAGTTAGCATAACATGGCTACTAAAGACTAAGGTCTGCCGACCGTTTGTAAGCAGTGCTAAGATTGGTAGTTAGTACTATTATGGCTATGGATCTATTCCGAATAATTTCAACTGGATCTATTTCCCATAATGAGCTCTACACCCTTCGTGTTGTGTATCTGAATATCTATAATACGAAAGATAAATTTTTTTGCTAATTCAAATAAATGTAGGCAATCTAAACTCTATAAAAATACTTTGGTTCAATAAATCAAGAAATGTCTGAACTATTGTTGGTAGAATCCTTTCATATAGAGCAAATCACACTGATCTTCCTCCCAGTTAGGATTTACTCTAATCTGTCAACTCCCGATTTCTGCCACTTGACTCAATTCTCCGACCCCGACTCCCTGGTCACCCCCAAAAATGAAGGAACGGAAAAATCACAGTAGGAGACTGCATGTCACCTGATGAAGTTACTTTACATGTGCAGCCTTAGAAGGTATTTGCTTTGATATACATATGTTGGTAAAAAAAAAAAAAAGAGCAATTACTGATATAAAATCTATCCATTTCATTTTCCATTTCTTTACTAACAGCAACAGGAAGGATTTATATGGAGCTTAATTTCATACACAGCACGTGAAATTTGTGGTGACAAGCAATAATACGAAAAAATGAATGGATGGAAAATCTTTTACTGATCCAGTTCAGTGTTCGACCACTAAGAACAAAAGGTCACAAAACACTATTTGGGAGGAAAACATTACAAAAATTGTGCTGGGAAACTCAAACAAAGAATATAGAGACTAATTGCAGAGCCCCTTAACAGTATAAGTGCTACAAAATTCAACACAAATATTTCACAATTGCCTAATAATGCTGCCCCTATTTTGATCAAGTTCCCAAAATATATCCCACAATATATCGAATATAATATTCAAAATAAATAAAATTATCTCCTGTGATGTTCATCAGAAATAAACCAAACTCCAAAGTTCACACGACACAAGGTAAAATCCCAGAAAAGTAAACTACTGGTTCTGGTTCATAAATGAACTCGCTAATGACCACCATTAAAAAAAAAAAAAATCATAGTCCACCAGTATATAGATTACCGAGCGAGAATTTCCACATAATGAGAAAAAGAAGCAAAACTAATATTTGTAAAATTGCAAAGTAAAGGAAGAAAAAAGAGTGAATTACCACTGGAGCAGTTACAGAGAGACTGAGGGGTTCTGAGTTTTTAAGTTCATGATGAAGTGCCACGTATGACAACAAAAACTATTTTTTATGAATCCTGTCAGATGGCATGTCTGGCTAAACTTTTAAAATGTTCACTTATAAGTAAATTAATTTTGGGCCGAGAAAATTAAATTAAAACAAAAAGTTACTTTATTTGTTTATTAATATGAACGAATAAGACAATAAAAAGTTACTTTTTATTTGCTAATATTCAATTGTTTATTCATTTTAAATTAGAGAAATTTTGGAATCGAAAAAAATTCTAAGAATGTATGTTTATAGGATGTTTGGTGATGATTAAAATTAGATTTTTAGTGAATTGTGATAAAAAAATTTTGAAAAAATGTGAGACCAATAAAATATGTGGTTAATATTAATTATTTAACTTAAATTAAAATCAAATTTTAATCCTGCCAAACATGCCCTTAACTTATTGGTATCTATTGCGGATGAATTATATTTTGAACCATGCTATGTGTACAACTGAGGTTGACAACCTCTCACATGGGAGGTCCTCTTTTTTATTTTTAAATTTTTTAAACATGCGGACCCCGCACGCATGTGAGGGGTTGTCAACCTCGATTATACAAATAGAATTATTGTTATATTTTTATGCGAGAGCTACATAAAAGAGCAAAAAAAAAAAAAAAATACTATAAATATCACTAATATCAGTTTGCGTAGAAAATGAAAATAGTAAAAAATATGTATATAATGAAGTGAAAGGACTCGATTGAATGGGAAAGAAAATAAATTAATTTTCCATTTAAAAATGAACCTAACCAAATTAATAAAAATAGTTTAATAAATTTAATCCACAGATAGATATTCTATTACTAATAATAAATAAAAATAAATTGATAAATATTTTTCATCGAAAAGTCATAGGTAATAAAATAATAATTTAAGATTTAAGGTTATTTCACCGATAGAATTTCCATCGATAAATAATATAATTAAATAAAAAATAATATTAGTTCAAAAAAATAGTTAAATAACAATATAAAAATAATTTAATTTTACAAACTCCTTTTTTATTTTACAGTAATATTAAAAAAATGTAATATATTCAGTTCACCAATAATAAATAAATAAATAACTTACATCACCTGTAATATTATATAAAACGTTATTTTGAAGTTAATGGTTAATAATTTATAAAAGTAAAATGATCTAACAGTGTTCGTCAACGATCGAACTACTGTTCTAATTTTAGTATAAAATATAATTAAATTTATTTTTTTTAATTACGATATTTTATGATATGACTGTACGATTATATTGATATATGAATTGATATTTGTAATTATAAACTACAAAATGAGTTCAGTATTGATATATTGAATCCCGCACTATCAAAATATAATTATTCAATCTAAAAATATAAGAATTTAAAATATATTTCACTTTAGACCTTCAACTTTCAACAATTGTCGATGATCGCTTAACATTCCCGACTATAATGTCATTTTAATAATTGATTATGGTTATCGAAGCGTTGCTGATAATTGCGACATCATACAATTCTGTCGTTGATAATTATCTACAAAGATAGATCGCTAATTATGAACTGTCGTAATTTTTATTTAATGATCGATCAAATCAACAAAGATAGATCGCTAATTATGAACTGTCGTAATTTTTATTTAATGATCGATCAAATCAACAAAGATAGATCGCTAATTATGAACTGTCATAATTTTCATTTAATGATCGACCAAATCATTATCGACGGAATTTGTGTGTAGTACATTTTTCTCTATTAGTTTTGTTTCTTATTATTTTAAAACATTTGTCTAACCCTAAATTGCTCGAGTCACCTGTTAGCTTATGGTAATGTACAAATAATATTTTTCTCTATCATAGTTGTCCTTATTAAAATATTATACTGTATCAGATCACACCTATATAACTCGCTGCTCTCACTCTTTCTGCAATTCATCTGTGAATCGCATACAACCTGAAATGAGTCGAAATTCCTATATTTTCTCGCCCTGAAATCCGTTAAGTGTGAACCTTTGACTCTTGTTCAGCAGCTCTCCGATGTCTTCTTCGCCTTTTCCGAGGTTAGACATTGGTCGATTTCGCTCACATTTTATACTGATTAATTTTTGTTTTGCATTAAGTATTTCATCTGTTGATATTCTCCTGAAAAGGGTAGTTTATTAATAAATTAAAAGTGCTTTAATCGATTGCCTTCTGTTTTATTGATTTATTTATTTATTTTTTATTTTTTTTGGAGTGTAGATTTCCTGTTTGTTCATGTACTGGGTGTAGTCATTTGTGTTTGTTAATGTATTTGTTTGTAAATGTGTTCATATAAATGTTTGTGATTTTAGGCTTATGTCTTTAAACCTTTTATAGTTTTATAAGCTCCAAATAAGCCTCACCCGAACATGCTCTTACAGTGTTCAGATTAGCTGATCCTACATTTACTCTTCGGAGCACCTGTTTGAGAGATTACAATAGCGACAAATCGTACCATCAGTCAATGACAAAACAACAACAGCTAAAGTTCTTCTTCTAAGATTGTTTCATATACCATTGAAACATCAAAGCATCCAAGAATACTTACTTTGTCTTGTTTAGCTTACTATAAGCTCTCAATAGGTAGATTTAACAGAGTTTAGCTCTCAAAATCACAGCTCAAACGACTACGTAGATATTACTTAATGACCTCAGTGGCTGCTAAAAAAAAATGGGTATGAAATGATTTTTCTTTTTTTAGAATATGACTTGTGCGTATGACATATTCAAACTTTGCGCTTTACTTCTCTCTTTAGTCGTCACAAAATCAACCACATTGCTTGGCTTATGGTATGTTAAAAAAATTTCCAAAAAATAAATAAATTTGACAATGAAAGCGCTGACAATATTCTGGATATAGTTTTTTCTTGAATTGAATGCTATTCAATGTTACTATGCAATTCATGTTCCATTATGAGGAAACAGAGTTGCGGTTGTGTATTATTCTATCACATGTTCAAATGGTGGGGTCTTTGGTCTTCTGAAGTCTCAGAAGGCAGCCAACAAATTTTTGAAGTTAGATTTAGAGCATGTTTGTGAAGTGTTTGTAAATGGCTTAAATTATAGATAGATAGAAATGATTGGTGTTTAAGTGGGTAGTACATGTGGCTCCCTTGAGTGGCTTAGATTATAAACAATTTATAATCATAAGCCAAACATAGGCTTACTTCCATGAAATCCATGCATTACTAAGTGAATGATCTAATATGGAAACCATGTTTCGTGGAGGTGAAAAAACTTCATTATTTATTCAACTCTGCTTCAAATGTCATTCTCCACCTTTGCATATTTGAGCTTCTAATTGCACTCATATCCTTTCGTCTGATCTCGTATTTCAGCATTTGTTCTTCCATTATTCAGATCATCTAGTATTTAGGACGACAACACACATCTAATCTCCTCTTGTTGCAAGTATTTTAGTCCAATCAGACCAGGGAAACTTTAAAGAGTGTCTCATTATCTTGCATAACAACATATTGAATGTTGAATTAATTCGTGTGCAGTCCTAAGCTGGAGCTTTGTTCCAAGTTACATGATGAATCTACAGGCGTATTGTATAAATTACTTTCTGTGGCTACACTCCTTGCATGTGTTGAATATCTTTGTTCGTATCTGTATCAGTGATATAATAATATTTATTGATTAATAAATGTTTATTTGGAAAGTAAGAAGTTTCTTTTGGAGTCATTGTATTTTTCCCATGTATTCTTATTTATCATGCCTTTAACTGAATTTTCAGGGCTCCTCACTCATCTTGGACACAAAATAATACAAATAATGGCACGAGGCCATTACGCCGTCAGTTTCATGTACTTGACGTGCCTCCTCTTAATTGTGTTCCATACTCTGGTCCACCTCCAGGCTCCGCTTCAACACCAATAGATATAGATGGCATTCCATCCCCACAAGTTAATTCCAGGCCTCCCATTGGTAACCACCCTGCTATGGTATTTATGCCTTCTTGTACAACTAATGAAGAGTGGAGCAACATTTTAGCTGCTACTAGAAGTGGAATTGTACTATCTGGGAGTGCTGCATCAGGAAAGATGGGACCACCCATAGGAGCTGTAGACGTTGGTGAATCCGAGGATAAATATGTATTTCGTGTAGCACTACCAGGCGTCTCAAGGGTTGAAAGTAAGTTTCATGTCTGACTAACATCTTTTCAGTCATATTCTAGTATCTTGTAGGAGTCGAACTGTCATCTTTTCCCACTGCTGATTATGCTTCTTTTGTTTTCTTTTAGGAAATTAGTGAATGATATTGATACGTGTAATAATGCATCTAATATATAAGAAATTGAATTAAATCACTTCTGTTCCCCATTTTGTTCTTAAACTTTATATTGTCAATGCATACATATTATTCATTGAAGTGTTAAAACTTGAACTATGAGAATCAAAGCATCCAGTACAACTTTGGTAATCATGTAGTTCTTCAAGAGGTTGAAGGAAATTGAGTGATCATTTTAGGTTTTTCGATAGTATCCACGATAACTTAACATTCAAATAAGATAACATGAATTGGAAATATAGTCCTGCAATGAGTGGAGATTTAGTGCCAAAATAAAATATTAATAAAAAGGAGATTTAGAAGGGGATGGGGATGAATGAACCAAACAAAATAGCATGGTTCATTTTTTTCATCTAATACTTGTGTACATAATGCCAAATGTCACTTGTCTCTTACTCTTACTCTTACTCTAAAGAATAGGATATCTTTTATATAGGTGGACTACTAAGCATGTGATAAATATCAATGTTTCAAATTTGTATAATATCATAAACATGAATCCCTAAGTGGTGCCATAATCTTGTTGGTTCTCAACAAAGTTAAAATTAAAGTACATGTGTTTATTTTTAAGGACTAAGATATCATAAAAATGTAAGAAAATTCTCTCAAAAGATCTTTATTATTTGAAAACGGGATCTTTATTATTTGAACTCATGGACTATTGATAAAATCATATATATGTTTTTTGCATTATAGATGACATAGTGCTTTCTAGGAAGACCTATGCCGACATGAGTGTCACCAAGACACAACATGCAATTTTTCAAAAGAGTGCTAACCTAATGCATTCTCAACATGCTAATTAAATAATATAAATTTTTATATTGTAAAGTAAGTTTTTTTTTTTTTCTTTTAATTCCGGCATGTCAACGATGTATCGATAAAGTGTCAACGACCTGTTGGCGTTGGACGCCGACTCGGCGGGATGGTGTCAGTGTATATTACAGTGCTTTTATATTTCTTCTTTACCAAACCGTAGTACTTGGACTTAATATAGTTTCAATATTTTTCTTGTAAGTAGTTATTCTTCAACAGTTTCGGTACTTTTTCTAGTAAGTAGTTATTCTCATATGTGATTTATTCCCACTTCCCACTCATCTTCTCCATATAAAAATCTAAATCCACTTTGAGGTAAAAGCATTTACTTGATTTATATTTATTGAAAAAAGTGACACCAATGACTTGTTACAGAAGAGTATACACCGTAAGCATTTATCCCTCGTATTTGTGTTATGTACTGGGAAAGTTGAAACACGGTCGCACTAAAACGTTGAAGGATGTAAATATTGTAAAAAATGAAGTTAAGATCGTTCTTATTTGAAGTTATGAACTAAGATATTGTAAAATAATGATACAAGGCTGTAACAGGATAGTCCTTTAATCTTGCGCCTTTCCCATACTGTAGAACTTGGACCCTAGACAGTGTAGTTACTTGTTTCCTGCAAATCATTTTCTCCTTTATAACTCATTTGGCTTCTTCTTTTTCTATGACATCATCCATATGGTAATCTAAAATCCCTTCCAAGGTAAAAGCATGAACTTGGTCTTTTGTTTTTGACAAAATTGACACCAATGGCAGTCAGAGAAGAGGAGTCGTCTTAAGAGTTTATCCCCTGGTAGTTGTGTTATGTGGTTGCTAAGGAGTAAAACACATTTGCTCTCGTTCTTGCTTTCCAGTTTTGCTTGAGGATCTAGATGAAATTGTTTGTTGTTTGGAGAACCCGTTATCTTCCCATTCACTTCTATGGATTTGTTGCAAACACAATTTTGGGAAGTTTTGTAGTAGTAAAAAAGGTAAGATTTATGAATATGTTCTGTCAATGAGATAGACAGAGATTGACGAATATCACGAACAATCTCTGTTGATCTCATTGACATGTTTCACATTGGCTATTTCCTGGTCTATTTGGGTCAGTGCAATGCTGAATCTTTGGCCATAAGTACTTCACTAGATATTGCTTGTGGGTAGAGTACTATTCTTCTCATCCAATGGGCTATAAAGATGGTGGTTCTTTTTCCTGGATTACTTCATCAGATTCGCATGAGGATGGATATCTCTTCCATTAATTGTATTTTGCCATATGATATGAAGAACTTCTGAAGGACTAAGGAAACAAACAAAAGTTATCTAGGTCCTATAAATTAACCTTAAAGAACTACTAGAAGCCCAAGAATATTCGATTATTTATGGCCAGAAAAACCCAAATCCTTAAATGTGATAATCAGAAGTCAGAAATAAACATGAATAATATATTTGTGATGCAATGTTATAAAACCTAGAATATGCCGGCATTATTGTTACTAATCTGTTATGCATTAGTTGCTACCCCACCTTATATCTCATAAGGGCGTGATGACTTCATAGCAGTTCAGTATCATGTATTTCAGCTTTGTTTACCTACCATACAATTGGCCTAAATCTCTCGCTTAAATCAATCTGATTAAAGTGTTGTATTTCTAGTTGTGTTAAGATGGCATTTGCCGGGAATTTGAGTTTGTATCTGAGATCCTTTTGAGTCTAAAGCTTATCCTCATGCATCTGGTATAGTATACTATCAATGATGAAAGGCCAGCACCTTTATACGATTGAGAGACAATTTATGATGTTTATATTGCATAGTATCAAATCACACGTGTTTCTGAATTGATGAACCTACTTATATTTACCAATATGGCAATATCTGCATTTTATGTTGTGAAGAATTGAATTGTTTTTGAAGTTACAGATATTATCTTCTAACTATTTCTTTTTAAGTAGCATGTGAAAAGTAAATCTCTTATACACTGACGTTCATTAAATGCTATTATTCACTCTGTTACTGCAGACACTTTCACTTGTGATTTTGAACCTGATGGGAAAGTGATGATTAAGGGTATTACATCAACCGGCCAACAAACAATTCAGAAGAAGAACATGGTATTTATAATGCTATCACAAAATTTGTGTCCACCTGGGGAATTTTCCATCTCATTCCAGCTACCAGGGGCAATTGATCATCGGCAAGTAAAAGCTGTTTTCGGAATGGATGGGATTTTTGAAGGAGTTGTGACGAAAAGACAACCAAGTAGTTTCTGAATTGTTTCGAGTTTTCTCCGGTCCAAAAAACTGACTTGGTATGTTGAAAAGAACTGATCTGAATCATTCCCATTCACTTTTCTGTTTAATTTTTCATATAACTCTGTCCTGCTTGATTTCGTTCCACGTGTATGCACACACATGAAACTTTTGACATGTGCATCGAGTATCAATGCTTTCACATTGTATAAAATATGTTCTTTTCTTTTTTCATTTTCTCAAATGTCATCTGGATTATACTCATGTCGTGGTGCATAAGCTATAGTTCTAGTTATTCTAACTATATCCTGTAAAGCTTATGGAAACTTATCCCGGAACTGGGGACATGCTATTCATTCAATAGCCACATATTATAAATTGTACTGATCCTAAAAGTTCAAATATCTGTGCTTTCTCTTGCAGATAGACAACGCTGGAAGGATTATATGACCGGATTAGCAGCAGCAGATTGGTTGAAAGAACCAGTTAGGCTCTAAAAGTGGGAATCGAGCATACTGATGATCATGATTTTACCATCTCGTCCCTTACACTAGACTCTTGCATTCTGGTGGTGTCTGCCTAGTTACTTTTATCCTTATTCATCTTTTATATTTTTGTTTATTTATTTTCAATTTTCGTGCGATAGTTCTAAATCTGTAGGAAATCATCAAGTTTTCAAGATTGAGGATGTTTCACTGTATTTTCAAATGACTTTCTTATGAGAATAATAATATGAAAAAGACTTGTATATGCTTGATGAACACAAGGATATGCTATCAAAAGGAGATTTTCTTTGCCAATAAACTTCTATGTAAGCTCGAGTCTTGAGTGATAAAGTACACAAAAGTATATCACGGTCGCTTTTCATTTCTATACCTAAAATAAGTGCTCAATTTTGACAAATAGACGAACTACACAGTCATTACAATCTCCATCATAATACATAAAAAGGAAATTGGCATAATACTTCTAAATTACGTGTGATGTATGGTAAACAAACGTTGCTCGTGTCAATATACAAGTAAGACCTCAAGAAAAAAGAATGATCAAATAATGGATAAAAATAGCCATCACAAGCTTGCACGAAATGGAAGTCAAGCGGGTTGCACTGTTTTGAATAAGCGGTCGCGTCGGAACATTTGGGGATGATGGTGGAGGAGCGGAATCTGGAGAATGAGTGTTATTCCCGGGTGTGTCTTGTGGATCCAAAATAGAAGGTGAAGGAGCTTCGGTCGAGTTATTCTTGTTTACTGGTAGAATATTTGATATATTCTTGGATGGATTGGAATCATAGCCTGAGATCAACAATGAGCATTTCAACTCGAAGTGCATGACCATGGAAATAAACTCGTAAACACTTTCGCACATGCTTTCAGTCACGTAATAAAAATTGAACGAGACGATAAGGGACTACTCACAGTCTGAATCTGTCCAGCCCAAAACCATTTCCTCACGATCAAAAACTATACGGTAGCCAGTCATAAAATTCTCTGGGCAGGAATGAACAATCCAATTATAAGTTATATATACAACTAGCAAATATGATAAAAACCAATGATGATATAATTTAGTTCTAAAATCGGATTATGTAATTTCGAATCAAATTCCACCAGAAAATACCCAAGTTAAATTTCCAATAGTTTGCTATATATGCATTCTTTCAATTAAAAACAAGACAGTATCACAACGAGAACGAGTCACATTGAGATTATTCCAAAACTATTTTTTCTATGTACTCATTTACAACCATACATTCACACTGTTAGAATATCAGTTGACATGAATTATGTTTTGGAAGTAAATTTGAAGTTGATTGTTTGATTTGGACAAATCTTGGAAGAAGTAGAAGACTACAAGGAGTCAAAGCAGTATTTCGGCCTCCTAATTCAACTCAAATACTCCGTTATTGGTATTACCTAGCCTCTGTTTGGCACCCATTTTCATCTCATTCTCCTTTTTTTATCTTTCTTCATTTCAACCACACATTCTCTCAATAAAATAATATTACACACAAATCTAAAATTTTTCATAACCACACATTCTTCCATTAATTACTATTCCAAAAATTCTATTCTCCAAAAAATGGTTGTCAAACACCCTCCTATTGTGATAGGACTTCACCTTGTGTTAAGACTCTTATTTGTATTATATTTTTCTAGTGTGTGAGGGATTCTTTGATTATAAATATTTGATATGCAACACAATGTGATTGACCAATTGTCCAACTTATTAATTTGGTTCAGAGAGATCTCTTATACTTTTTACTATTGATTATAGGGAATTCTCGGTCTTTGCCCGAGGTTTTTCCCGGAATTGGGTTTCCATGTAAATCTTATTTTCTTTGTGATCCATCATTTTCATATTGCTCATATTAGTCTCGTCTTTATTATTTGGCCCGATTTTCAACACAATAAAATATTCTACAGGTAAATCCAAAACTTTTCCCTACCACGCATTCTCCAAAAAAATCACTATTTAAAACAATATTTTTCCAAAAAATGGCCACCAAACATGGGCTGTATTATACTGAGAAGGAACCCGACAAAGAAAGTAAACAAATAGATTATCCGCTAGCCCATAGAATATTCTATCCAAACTTAATTATCTGCTCTCTTCTTTCTTCTGGTACTCATTTTTGTATTTAAAGGTGGCTAACGAGTTAAAAACCCAAAATGGCCATGACAGAAAACGAAATTCAGGCTGGCTAAAAAATCGAAATATTCCAAAGAATGAATACATAATCAAGATACTCACGTCCAATGATGTCAACATCTTTGCTTTTGACAATAGCCAAACAGTATGCATATCCATCCTGCAGGTTATAGGAAGATGTTAGCACATCCCTCATGGAACTTCCATACATTGATCCACTGGTAGAACCTCACCTGGCGAGGAATTACAATTATTGGTGCCTTAACATAAAATTGGTCTCCGCCTTTCATAGTCAAGTTCAAATCAGGAGTGTTGAAGCTTTCTTGGTTTGCACTGCATCAAGAATGATATTTAGTCCTTCATAATAAAAGAGAGTGGTCGACAACTCGACATATGGATTGTAGCCAAAATCACCTCAATTCATAGCAATAGTCAAAACTGATCTGGGTTTCCGGTTGATAACGTGGCTCGGATACTTGAGAATCAAACTGCAAGAAAAGAAAAAAAATTCAGACTTGTACAGGTAATCGATACAATATACAGGAAAAGATCATAAATCTTATAAACTTACCCCCTTAGCAATAACTGAGTAACCCGGGTCATTTAAGTATGTAAATGAGGTGCCCGAGTCGAAGATTGCTGTAAACTCAAGATTCGTAGTGTTCTCTCCCACAATTACTTGTGTCACAGTGATACTATAAATTGTGCTGGTAGAAAACATGGAAAATAGTTTTGGAAGAGGATTAAGAAGGGAAATGGAATAATAATGAAAAGCAATATTCAGTCCATATTAAGCAAGGAAAGACTGAAAAAGCTTACTGTGATTGCTTAAGATTGAATGGTGTTGTTTTTTGGGCTGGAGTCCCTTTGTCACCAAAAACCATTCTTCCAATTCCATCAGGACCAAAACACATGGAGAAAGAATTTGCTGCAAGCCCTTTGCGCGCTAGAATGCTAGGGATGGATAAGCTATCCATACCAAGCCCAAATAGACCATTAGGAGCGGCAGCAATCAAAAAACCACCAGTTTGAATAATTCCACAGCTGAAATGGCAAAAGGTAATAAGACTACATTGTACAACAATCATAGGATGCATGAATAACCAGAAAATCCTTTGTGAGTGGCTTGGTTGGGTTATCCCCTTAAAATAATGATAATAAATAAGCAAAGAAGTGCGTGCAAGTGTGTATTTGCTCATGACTCGTGAGCTAATATTTATCCACTTCAAGAAAACTCCCAACATGTTCATTGTTTCAAAAACATACTAAAATTCATAGGAATATTAATTATGGATTCACTACCATCTACTTCCAAGAAGCAATGTAATACACTACACAGACGTTAAAAGTTAGAGAAAATTTCAAGAATGCATTTTTACTCACAAATGATATGAGAATTCATATTAATCAATTAACACAATCTTCTTGCATTTTGTTATGTAAACATTGACG
This sequence comes from Fraxinus excelsior, assembly GCA_019097785.1. Lineage (NCBI taxonomy): Eukaryota > Viridiplantae > Streptophyta > Magnoliopsida > Lamiales > Oleaceae > Fraxinus > Fraxinus excelsior. Next base: position 28,773,464 of record CM032639.1, on the reverse strand, counting down.
ATACAACATTTTACTAGGGAATTAGTCTTCATAAAAAAGATATTACTCACCCTAATGTAATCGGGGCATCAACGACTTTTTCTTGACTGTCGTCTGTAGCCAAGTGCAAAACATCGTCTACCAATATCCCTCTACTTGAGGTGTTGCTGGAAAGATATTCCACCTGATAAGCACAAGCCTTAAGTGTGACTGAGCATTGTCTTTCCGGTCCACATGTTGTACTGTTGCACGGAACAGGTACGCTTGTCGATGAGTTACTAGGGCTGTATATATTCAGTTCTAAAGTCTGTTTCAGAAAAGAAAATTAAATGAAAGTAAGAAGACACATCTCTGTTTGACAAGAAAATAAAATATATTAAAGAATGAATTATTAAAGTCTAATAGTGACATAATACTTAGAATAAGTTTTTAGTGTACACTATAAAGCAAACTATAGGTGCACACAAGAACATAACATATTTTCAGTAAATTAACATACCTTTCCCGAGGTTGTCTTCAAGCTACGTGCACAGCTGGTACAATCACATGGTAACCAGAACAGATTGCTGCCGGTGTCAAGTGCCACAATAAATTTTAAAGCAGGGGTGCCTACATTAACAATTGCATAATGCAAGCTGCAATTTACAGGAACAAATATTATGTTAACAAAGAAAGTAAAAATGATATGGTTATCGTGTGTTTTTAGTTTCTGAAAGCAATTATGCACTTCAGTAACATTTCGTTAGCAAAAATGCTAAATGCCTAAACCTAAAAAGTGTGTAAGCAGAGCTCGAGAGAGAGAGAGAGATCATTTGTGAGATGAAAGATGAATATCAATATCTTTCTCGACAAGGAGACTGAGAATACAATGATTGGATAAGCATTTGGTAGTTTTATTATAGGTTAAGCTCTGAACATGAGAAGAGAAATGACTGGAGAAGCATTTATTAGGTTTTATTACAGTTTAAGCTTAGAAGATACAGAAACAGAAACTTGTAGCATGAACTCTTATCTTCACGGGGTATGCACACATTGCAGGATCACCCTTAATTTCTCACGTCACAGATAGGATACAAGATACGAGGGAGGCCCCAACAGCCCCTCCCTCTCTCCATTCAAGCTAAAAGTGTTTATCAAGAGAATTCATGAAAAATTGTGCTAGTGTTAGCAAGTTTTTGATGAAGAATGAATTCCGAATTCTCGTGAAGGGGCACGTTGAAGACTAAATATAAATAAATAAATACATCTCACTGTAATAGCTCAAGATCTTACACAAGATGGTTGATTTCGTAGCTGAGTGCTAGTGCCTTTCATAGAAAAGGAATTCAGCCATGGTGTTTTCTACATAGCCTAAACTATACCAGCGCTGAAAAAATCCTTTTTAATCGCTACGAATAAACCCAAAAATCTAAGTAACTAAAATTAAATCAAACACATAATACCACCAAATTATTAACCATGAAATTGATTAATACAGAAACTAGAAGCAAAATAATAGAGAAAACGTACAATCCGAGAGAATTGAGTCTGTTAGTCTCGTTGCTACCGATGAAACTGAGGTGGGCGGAATCAGCTGGGGTGACGGCGAGGCGGTGGGCCTTGATGAGCTGATCGCGGTGGGCCATGGCGGCGTAGTAATCGAGTGAACCCTTTTCCGGCAACCCATCAATGCTCAATAAATCCTTAACAGGATCCGAATACATGTGGTGTATATCAAACCCGAAAGTCCCAAATCCTTCACTGCTCAAAGCACTCGATAAAGTCATTAGAATCAAAAGACAAATATGGTTAGAATCCATGTTTGAACTAATAAATGTTCACAATGAATTAGATGAACTATGACAATTGCTGGGCCTGTGCCTAAATACACACAATTATACAGAAATGTATGCTTCTGCATATGCAGATATATAGAGAGAAAAAAGAGTGAGAATGGGTGGGTGGGGGGTGGTGGTGTTTTCATATTCTCGTACAGTGTTGAATTTTCCATGCGGTAGTTAAGGAGGGAGGTGAGGCGACCGGACAATCACTTAACCAAAAGTCGTCCCCTAACGGCGTGTAATGTCAAATGAGTGTAGATGTGAGACTTTATGTTTGGTGACCATTAATTTGAAAAAATTATGTTTTCAATAGTATTTTTTTTTTTTTTTTTTTTTTTTTTTGTTTTTTTTTTTTTATATGTAGAGGTGGTAATGGGCCGAGTCGAGCCGGCTTGGCCCAAGCCCGCACAAGCCGAGCTCGTGGCTAGTTAGACTCGACCCATTTTGGGCGAGCTCGGCTCGTGCTCGGAGCTTGTCCAAAATGGGTACTCTGCGAGCCCGAGCCAAGTCGATCTGCTCGTTTTTTTTTTAATATAGGATATTAGCCTTTTTGAAAAAATAAAAATAATTAGGGCAAGGCCACGACCCGACTTGGGGCTCGGCTCGTGGCAAGTCGGGTCGTGGCGAGCCGCTCGTAAAAAAACGAGCTGCTCGACTCGGGCTCGTGGTTGTCAAAACGAGCCGAGCCGAGTCTGCTCGGCTCGTTTGCCACCTCTAAATATATGATTAAAAAGTAGTAAAAAAAATTTTATATTTACGTGTAAAATATAAATACTAAAGTCGCTTCACTATTTAAATATATTTATATTGTTTATCGTAATCATTCGCGACCTTGAAAGGTTGGGAACTAATTTCTTGTAGGTACAATTAGTTCATTGCCAATAGTGCAATTTTACCATGTTAATATGTTATAATGAAAATTTTATTTTTATTTTAATTATTTAATGAAAAGCTATGCATCATGTCTCCCTTAAAAGGTTAAAAGACGTGTTATTTATTTTAATACTTTTATGAATTCTTGTAGTTAGGGAATATCTGTGGCTGTTGACTGACTAGTGAAATTTGAAACTAAATTTGAAGTTCAACGATCCAATTGAAACTAAATAAAAGTTCAGTGGTCTCAATTGAAATTTATCCTACATAATTCATGTTATTAGACTATTGGATAAATAATACTACCGGTTATTGATTTTATGTTTAATTTCATGTTGGTCACTAAATTTGATTTTTTATTCTTGAAAAAGTCGATGTTTTAAGAAAAACACAATCTTTATACGTTGATTATTGTTGTTGATATTTATGTAACGTGTCTTTTTGAATTTGAATAATGATATTCGCAGTGAAGACTATCGGTAGTCTTCTTACATTATTTATGTGGCGATTTGTGATTTGGTGCATTAACGTGGTAGTTTTTTTATTGACTTTTATATTAAATTACAAAAAGTCAAATAAATGTCACGTAGAAAAACTATCGATAATTTTCACTACGAATAACTTTACACTTTTACTTTTAGCATACCCATAAAAGATTGGTTGTTCGTTTGAAAATGTCAATCTTTAAATTTGACCACTTGTTTGAGTTTTAAATGGATCAAATTACTAATTTTTTTATTTTTTTTTAAATTTTGATAACACAATGAAACTTAGATTAAAAAAAAAAAAACCTATGTTTGGCTCGTGTTATAAGTTTTTTTTTATTCATATATTTCGAGGGACTTACCGATATTGTTCACTTATCCACCACTCAATGTTATCTATTTATAATTCAAACAGTGCGTAAATACTTCTCAACACATTCGAGTAACTACACTATTATTTTCATATTTGAGCAACGTGAGTTTTTACTCATGACACATGCTAAAGTAGCTTCTCTATACTTATTATGTAAATAGAACGACTATGTATTTATCACGTTTGTATAAAGTTTGATCGATCTTGTGTAACTACTAGTGATGGCAACGGGGAGGGTTCGGGACGGGGCACCCCCGCCCCGCCAATCCTCGCGCCCGCCCCGCCCCGCCTTTGACGGGGCGGGACGGGGCGAATTTTTGCCCCGTTTAATGCCCCATTTAGTTTTTTTTTTTTTTAAACCAAAAATTTCCAATTAAATACAATTTAAGATTTTATAATCCAAAGCAAATAATACTTAAAATAATTACATCAATATCTAAACCAAACAATGAAAATAAACAATGTCCAAAATTAAACAAACAACGTTAAAAAAAAATATATATATTTTTTTTTTACGGGGCGGGGCGGATTTTTTTGCTATCTCTAGTAACTACACATATAATATTCTATGATGTGACGTCGTTAGACGTTGCAAAAGACATTTAAATTCTTCTTCTTATATTATTAATATTATTAATAATAAACATCATTCTTGCATGCATGGCTCTACTAAAACAATAATAAATATTTAGCCAAATTAATTAATCTAAGAACATATAAATCGACCAAATTAAAGAGGTAGTAATCATGTAAGAAAATGTCAAAGAACAGATTGGCATGTCTGCGTACCTTATTCTTTTGGGAGTTTGAATGTTCAATGTCACGCTACGCTACAAAGACGTGCATGATCCCCCCCCCACCCTCTCTCTTTTTTTTTTTTTTTTTTTTTTAACTTGTAGATTTGTAAAAATATATTTTGCTGCAGCATAAAAAAGTTTATTAAAATCAACAAAAATTCTTAAATTTTTTTTTAAAAAAATTATCCCTTCTTTTTCTGATCATGGAGAGATGGTAAAAATTATAAGATATTTTCATTTTACTGCTTGAATTAAGGATTTTCACGATAATTTTTGAGAAATTTGTGTCATGCAAAAGCGAAACGCTATCTTTATTTTTCTAGGAGAGTTGTAAGATTACATCTTCAAGCGGCATAAAAATTGTTTATTTGTTCTAATTTATGTTTTCAAATTTATATCTTATTATAAAAAAAATAAAATAATAAATAAATAAATTGAGAAAATGATTTTAATTACACTTTCTTCTCCGTCTTATCGAGTAGAATTGTAAATATACACCGAATAACATCAATCATTATCAATTACCTATCATCACTATTAAAAGATGAATATAATTCTCAAACTTAGGTTGTCAAAAATCAACATTTCACCACCTAGAGAAATTCTTAGGGTCCGTTTGATAGAAAGATGGAAAATAGTGGAAAGAAAATATTTTACTGGGAAAAGATTTTTCTAGAAATTGTTTTGCTGGGAATTGTAATTAATTGTGTTTGATTGGTATAATTTTCCATGGAAAATATTGAAAGTTTGGTGTCCGTTTGACTTCATTTTTTATGAAAATTGTCCATTAAAGTAATAATATTTTCTACCATTGGATCTAGAATTTGTTCCAATTGCAAAAAAAAAAAAAAATCATATTGAATATCATTCGTTTGGCTTTGTTTTACATGAAAATTGTCAATAAAAGTGAATTTTTTTTTACCATTATGTCTAGAATTTTTTCCAATTGCAAAAACTTAAAAAAAAAAAATTGAAAAGTTGGAAAATATTTTCTCACCAAAACATCAAGAATTTATTTTCCTCAAAAAGGTGGAAAATTTAGAAAGTTGAAAAATATTTTCCCGGGAAAATTTCGTCAATCAAACACTACAAAAGTTGGAAAATGGAAAAGATTTTCCTACTTCCCTAGAAAACTTTGTCAATCAAACGGGGTCTTAGTTCATCACTACGTTAAATTTGGGCTTCCATAATAACTTTCAGAAATTCGTTAAATGGCACAAAATTGAAACTGTCATGGGATTATCGAGTTTGTTCATATCCTAAAGAAAGATGGTCCGGGATTACGACGTCATTTGACAGCTCGGAATTAGAGTATAAACTTGGTTTTAAAGAGGTTGTGGAGCTTCTATTTACTTGAGTGAACGTAGCCGTTCGTTTGCAGGAAGTTTAAAATTTTGATGATCTTGGGAAGTTTCACATCATTTCATGCATAAGGGTTGTCTAATGACTACAAAAACGCCGTTTGGAGAACAAACTCGTGTTATAATATCACCGAAAAATATTTTGGTCGTTGTTGTAGCATTTAAAAAAAAAAAATTACTGCTTCGTTTTGTTTCAAAGGATAATTTCTAGCCTCGTCACTGGGGACATTTCGTAGTTCTTTTACTAAAATATAGCCTAATTTATGGTATATTTTGTTTAATAGGTGAAATTCGATGATCGAAAGTGGAATGGAAGAAATAAAAGAAAAATATATGAAAAAAATGGTGAAATCCAAAGTATGGAGACTAAATTACAACATTTCAATAGGTGATTCGGACCACAAAATAAAGATTGAAAATATTACGACTTCAATTGGATGCAATTAGAAGTTAAAGGACCAAAATTGCAAGAGAAAAATGTTAGAAGAATCAAGAATTGAATTCGAAGACCAAAACACAAAATTTGGAAGCTTGTATAACTGGGCGACCGCCCAACCTGAAAGTTCGAAAGCAGTGATGAAAATCTTACCTAGGCGAGTGTCCAGTTTCCTACTAAGCAACAGCCCTGGCCAAATTTGGCAAAACCAGACTATTTCCTTTTTCTTCCAAAATTCTACATTTTTAAACCTAATTTCACCTTTATAATTATACTAGTGTGACACACGTGCAAGGCACGTGCCGTAGTATAGTTGGCTACGTAATAATGTTGACTAATTTTTTGTTATTTTTGTAGATATTACTAATTAAATCTTATTTAGCAAAACTTTTTCAATAGAGAATTCGAAAGTATTATGTATCTCAATGTATATAAAAAAATAAATATAAAATAAAAATTGTCCCAATGCTGCACGCGCACGGAGACTTCATGCCACACAGAGACACGACCAAATTTTTTTCAAGTCAAAACCAACCTAAACTCACGGTTTCCATACAATCCATTCCGATTCAAATTCACATAATTCCCAACAACTCCTTGAAAATTCATCATTAATTTCATTATTCATTCGTGACAATTCACAAATCACAATACTAAATCTGTAAATTTGTCTCCATTGCTGCTGTATTTTTCCTACTATTTCTCGACAATTGTATTGCTACGGTTTTGAGAACTCAAATCTCTAAGATGGTTGGAGGAGAAGTGAAAGGGAAGCTCAAAGATTTCGGGGGCCTGCTTCAGTTTGACGGTTTGATTGTTGGATTTTGAGAAGGAAAATTGAGGATTTGGGGAATGAAATAAAAACGAGCAAATGAAAAGAAACGGAAAAATCAGAAACGACACCGTAATGGTTGACGATAGGAAATTTTAACACATACGAAAAAGTGACTCTTTCTTATTGTTAAGGAAATACTAAACATGGACAACTAATATCATACACCTATCGTAGACTTCTCATACACCAAAATTCATTAATTAGCATCATCAAAGATAGGCCAATCAATTGCAAGTTTTCTAAAAACTGGAGTTTTAATCTTTATTTTTGGATAGACAACAAGAAAATATATTGAAGATTCATCAAGAAATCATTGAAAAGATTTAAGATTTCAAAATTCATCTTCTTCTCCTTCATCAATCTAAAATTCAGGTTATGTTCTTCCAATTAAACACGTTTTATTGTAATTTTGTAAAGCTAGACTATGTTTTTAATTACTAAGATGTAGATGAATCATTATTATGATATTTTAATATAAATTCGATAATTGACGCTCAATATATGTTTATTCTTGGATGATTGTTGTATGATTTAATAACTTTTCAATTACTTGATCACTAATTGGATTATTTGTGAATTTTATTGATTGGAGAGAAATAATACGATACAAAGCACATTATAACAACCACTGTAAAGTTCGATAGGGAATAGTGATATACTGTTATACTTTGTATGATTTCTATAGATGTTCTAATGTTTTTAATGCATGCTTTTATGTTTGCTTCTTTCATGAAGATATAGGGAGGTCACATGAGAGGATATATTTAGGGCCTGTCTGCTGAAGCTTTCTATCTAATTTTGAGCAAAATTATAACTATTGAAGGGGCCCCACCGACAGCCATTGTTGACTTGCATCTCACATGCATTTTGAAAAATAGTGCTCCAACAGGTGAAAAAACAATTTTCTGTGTTGAACAAGCTGCTTTAGACATGGTCTTAATTGACATCAAAATATGTTTTTAATTAACTTAAGAACATTGATCGACAAGAATATGCTCATATTGTCATGTTATTGAATTGTATTAAAACGGATTAATAAGGTGGATTCAAAATCTTAATACCATCTAATCTATATTTACAAACGCTTGATAAATTGCTCACTAGAATAATTAGTTTAATTAGAGAATTTATTATAAAATCTTTCAAACATAATTTACTATTCGATTAAGGTTACGATTAATTGAATATAGTTTAAGTGCATAAACGCTACTTTACTCTTTACAAGTACCGTACACTTGCGGGAAATCAAACGATCATTTTAGATCAATTTAAAGGGACAAATATCACTTTCAGAATGATGTTTCTCCAACATGTTCAAGGTTTTATTTTCCGGTATATTTTCTTCTTGGAAAGAAATTGAAGAAAGATTGATTGAATATAAATTTCGTGACACATAAGAAATGAATATAAGTCCTTGTTTAAGCTTCATTTATTTTTTAGGGAAAAAAATGCATTCCGAAACAGTGTTTTGACCACATTTTAACCACACTTTTCAATAAAATAATATTAAACACAAATCTAAAATTTTTTGTTATTGTTTAACCGCACATTTCCCATCAGTACAATATATTTAGAAATGCCAATTTTTATTTTTTTTATTTTTTTATAACTAAAATGAGCTCAAACATGCGTTAAGGATGAGGTTGTTTGACTTGTGTACAAGAAGAAGTAAACCATTTCAGATTGAAAAATAGTTAAAAACTGATAAAATATAAGTTGTCAAACAACAAGTTCCTTATAGTATATTGTGAATTTTTATATGTTAAATGTATTTTATCAATTGTTAATTTATATAATCTTTGGGCTTAAATGATTTAAACAAAAAAATAAAAAAAGTTATCATTGTTTCCTTTTGGCATGGTTCTTGATTTAGCTCACTCATCCTATTAGATGATAGTGCATTTGACACTCTTTCAATATGGCAAAAATCTAAACAATGATGTGATGGTCGTGGTTAAAATGAATGGTATAGATCTAATCACATAAAAAGAGTGTAAATCTTAAATTAATCCGTGATGTATAGCATGGTTGAAAGTTTTATTACTTAACCAAGGTTAATAAAATATCATATATTTATTTATCAAGATTTTACATATGTATATAACGTGTCAGTCTTACTCTATATATTGTTGTGATGAAAATTTATCAAAGAAAATTCATTTAATCTTGCAAGAAACTGAATCTTATGAGTACGACTGAGTGGAACGATGTTATCGAATTCGTTCCTCTCACGAACTCGAGCAATCTAGTACAAGTTGCAGTTGATCTATTCATTTTTATTGGATTGGGGTGACGATTGGCACAACATGTTTCTTCCCGTGAACTCGGATCAATTTGAAAAATTATTTTTTGAACGATTTTATCTTTACTACGATTTAATTATTTCAATAATACATTACTTTTTCATTTTTCAATATGTATTTAATTATTTCAATAATGTCATACTTTTTTTTTCAGTATATATTAAATTTGTTAATTTGAACTATTTGAACAATAGTATCATTAATTATTTTGTCAACTATTTAGTTTACATTGAATGCACATTTGATACACTTGTTACTTTTTTTGTTTTTTGATATGTATTTGATTTATTTAATCATTTGAACAATATTATCATGAATTATTTAGTCAATTATTTAGTTTTGATCAATATACATTTCACATATTCATTCCATTTGATTGGATAGTAAATTAAATTTATTAAAAAAATTGGAACAAAGATGAATGTTTTTAGAGTTTTCTTCCAATTATTTTATTCAATAAACGATAAGATGCCTAGAGAATGTAAATGGGGGACATATATTTATCCTCTAAAAAAAATATTGCATCAAGTGATAATTATTTTTTGGACGATTCCATCTTTAATTCAATTATTTTAATAATATTTTACTTTTTGTTTTTAATATATATTTAAATATTTTAATAATATCGAACTTTTTATTTTTTAATAATTATTTAATTTATTAATCATTTAAACCATTTGAACAATATTTTCATTAATTATTTTGTTAATAATTTAGTTATGATGAATGTCCATTTGACATATTCATTGTCTTACTTTTCGTTTTTCAATATGTATTTAATTTATTCAACTATATTTGAAAGATTCTTACATTTTCGTTTTTCAATATGTATTTGATTTATTTAATCATTTAAGCAATATTATCATCAATTATTTAGTTACGATCCATGTACATTTTACTAATTCATTCCATTTGATTGGATAGTAAATTAAACTCGTTAAAAAAATTGGAGCAAAAGATGAATATTTTTAGAGTTTTTGATTTATTAAATGAATGTTAAGACACATTGGAGGTAAATGGGGGTACATAATATGTATTTATAATAAATAATTTAATTGATTTTTATTTCATTTGAATCAAAAGTTCATTATACATAAATAATTTTTATTAATTATTTTTTATATTCTCACATTTTACAATATTATTTTCATAATACTTATAAAAATATTTTAAAATAACGTGTAACATATATTCAGCGGGTTGTGTAATTGGTCATTCCAAATATCTTGCACCGGTCAAGAGTTAGGTGATGTACATTAGGTCATTAATGGTGATAATAAATAATTCAAGACGACTTTATTTACTGTCAAATACATTGAATTAGTGTGTATTCAATGGAGGTTTGATGAAAATTAGACTTCTCAATTTTTAATTCCGTCAGTTATTTTAACACGTTGGATGTATTCATTCTCCCGTGGGTCCAACAATCTTCCATGCCGTGCATCTACGTCTGTAAACAAAATTGTCAACCAAAATGTAAGTGCACTCAGATCATTTCAAGATATCCATTTTGCTAACAGGAACATTTTAAGCTATAAATATATGATTAAAAATTAATTTGAAAAAAAAAATAGTCCAAAATAAATGGAGCCAAAGAGTATCTATTTTTTTTTATTAATAAACATATTTAGAAATAAAATGTAAATTTAGCTCGTGTTTGTCCCTTATTTTTTCAAAACTCTTTTTTCGATATACTCATTTTCAACAACACATTCATACAATCAAATATTTTACAAGTAAATTCAAGTTTTTTTATTACACATTTTCAAAAAATTCACTAGGACTGGACATGGTTCGTTTTTTGTTCGGTTCTGAAAATAATCGAACCGAACCAAATTTTTCGGGTATTTTATAAATGGAATCGTCGGATCCAAATATAATTATGGAACCGTTCATGTTCGGTTCTGTACCATAATTAAATTTTTTAACATTTACAACAACACTACATAAATACAACTAATGACATGTTTATTCGTAGTTTCGACGGGTAGTTGGAGAGGAGAAGCCGGACTTGACAGTCGGCGGCTTTGATTTGGGGTTGGTGGACTTGTACTTACCGAATAAAAGTATGAAATTGAAAAGTGAAGGATAAAATCTTAAAAAGGTCTAGATCTTGGGCTAAAAATGAAATTAATAATTGAGCGAAAAAATTAAAATAAAAAATTGAATTTAGAAATTGGGTTGGATTGAGCTAGCTAGACATGAATTTGGCTTGTGAGTTGGAGCATTAATTACTAAATTAGTTAATTTGCTAATTTGTTTATAAAAAATTAAAATAATTTAATTAATTCAATAAAAAAAATTAAAATTTATTTAGATTTGATTCTTATTCGGTTCTTTGTCCAGATCGAGAACCGAACCTACTGATTTTTGATTCAAATACCCGTTTGAGTATTTAACTTATGAAAAACTGCTCGGTTCGGTTCATGGTTTTGTCTAGTCCTAAAATTCATTATTTAAAATAATATTTTTCCAAAAAAATGGCACCAAACAGGGACTAAAGTTGAACTTACCAGTATTTCACGCGCGAATAATGCGAGTGGCGAACAAATTACAATAAACTAAAAACAACCAAAATCAAGCATCAAAAAGTTGATCCACTACAGTTCCTCCGTATGAAATTCTCCGCCACCAACCTCAGTCACCAACCAAGTAGGACTCGCCCACTGTTTCACTGTCAAAGCTCTCGCTTTAACACACTCAAATATATACCACCATCATATATATACACACACAGACTCGAGTTTATAGTTCACAACGGGATCGGTTTTTTTCCAAGAAATGGAGGTCAGAGCCAGAGCACCCGGAAAAATTATTCTAGCGGGTGAACATGCAGTTGTTCATGGATCCACTGCTGTGGCTGCTGCAATCGATCTCTACACTTACGTCACTCTTGGTTTCCCCACGCCTTCTGGTATCTTACCTCAGTTCTGAATTTCTCAGCTCCCACTGTTAATTTTGATTGTCAAGTTTTTCGTTTCCTGTTGGATTCTGATAGTTTGAATATTTTACTTGCAATTTTCTCTTCTCTCTTTTTGAATTCTAACAATTAGATTTTGTGTGGATACATCTTTGCGATCAGTAGTTGATTCTGATTAACTCGAGTATTTTATCTGGAATTTTATGTCTCCCGTTATGAATTCTAGCAATTGGGTTTGGTGTGATACATTTTTTTTTTTCATATTTGATTCTGATTAACTTGAATATTTTATCTGCAATCTTCTCTTTCTTTTATGAATTGTAGCTATTAGGTTTTGTCTGGATAAAACTTTGCTATTCGTATTTGATTCTGATTAATCATACTGGAATTTCTCTTGGCGTAATGAATTCTAGCAATTGGATTTTCTGGACACATTTTTGTGATTAGTATTTGGTTTCTGATAATCTGATTGATTAGAATATTTCATCTGCAGTTACTTCTTCCCTTAATGAATTCTAGCAATTGGGTTTTGTGTGGATACATCTCTGCTATTCGTAGTAGATTCTGATGAATTGTAATAATTTATAAGCAATTAAAATAAATGACCTGTGTTGGTAACTCCTTGAACTTCACAAAACTTTCCAAATCCCACAATGTACAAATAAAATCGACTTGTTTGAGAAGTGTTTGTAAACTGTTTAAATTGTAATAGATAGGAAGCAATGCTCAATAAGTGGGTATTACTTGTGGATCCCATAAAATGTGTGAATAAAGTGGTTTCACTTAGTAAACGGTTTATAAACATTAGCCCAACATGGTCTTAGTTTATATTATACTAACAAATTAAAGGAATTAATACGAAGATATGTTACTCTTGTTCAAGAAAGTGCTGAAAGTTGATAATGTACCCAAGCTCTTGGCTCGGCTCGTATATTCATTTGTATTCGTAATCTAAGCTCCACAGATGGAAGAAGGTTAAACACAGTAAATGATTACATTTGAATCCTGACATTGATTTGTTATAGTCAAGGATCATGTCAAAATATAAAAGATTTCACGATAACTAGCACTCAAAAGGACATTTTGAGTGCGTACTATAATTAAAATGGTTTAAAAGTAGTCATTGATGCCTTTATAATGCACTGAGGCATGGTAGAAATGTATGTTTTAATTTGTGTGTTTTTTCTCCTTCTGCAATTTGTTATTTCTGTCCAGTTGCCGACTTAAGGGACGTGTTTGGCAGGCACTTAGATTAGAATGCACAAAAATCAATTCAAAATTTAGCGGATCTTGTCATGATCCTCTTATTAGACCAATTATAATGCAGGAAAATGAAATTCATGAGAATTTGGAATTCAAATGGAATATCTGGAGATTGAGTCTACTCTTGATCAGTTTATATTGAATTATTTGTTTTCCAGTTAAACAAATGTATACTAAATGCCGTTGTTTCGCCACTTAATTTTTTTAGATAATAAAATAATATAGTTCTTGACGTGAATAATGTTGATTGGTAGACCGTGAATAATATTGATTGGTAGACATGATTCTTTATGCATTTTCATCATAATGTTTTTTTTTTTTTTTAAATATGTTGAGCTTTTCTAATATGATGGCTCTAATTTCTCCCTCTACTTTCGGGTATTCTTTCGGAGATCAGATAATGATGATACACTAAAACTTCATCTCAAGGATATGAACTTGGAGTTTTCTTGGCCGGTTGGAAGAATTAAAGAAGTACTCCCTGATCTGGGTAGCCATGCTGCTTCCTCTCCCTCATCATGTTCATCAGAGACCACCAAAGCAATTTCTGCTCTGGTTGAAGAACAGAACATTCCTGAAGCAAAAACTGGACTTGCTTCGGGCGTTTCAACTTTTCTGTGGCTATACACGTCCATTCATGGGTGAGTAATTTGAATTTCATTCATGGGTGTAATTTGTGTCGTACATCTGATATGTTTATTTTTTTGCTTGATCAGATATAAGCCTGCTAAAACAGTGGTCACTTCTGAGCTGCCTCTGGGCTCTGGCTTGGGTTCATCTGCTGCCTTATGTGTTGCATTTTCAGCTGCTCTACTTGCTCTATCTGATTCCGTCACACTTGATTTTAGCCACCAGGGATGGCAAATGTTTGGAGATAGTGAGCTGGATCTAGTAAATAAATGGGCCTTTGAAGGTGAAAAAATAATGCATGGGAAGCCTTCTGGGATAGACAACACAGTGAGCACATACGGTATGTAATCCAATTACTAGCATGTGGCAATGATCAACAGAGAGAAGAATAGTTTGAGTTTTTATAGGAGGTGTGGATGATTCCTAGTGGAGATCTACATTCCTTTTATTTTTTTATCATTTTTTTATGGGGTTCTCAGTTCATTTCATCTCGTTTAGATGAAAGAACGGTTAAGGAAACAAATAAAATAGATGGGTTTCTCTAGAGAGAGAATCCTGGGAGTCACACATTGCTTCATTTTTTGCAAACATGACTGAGTCGTCTCAAAGAGTTCAACCACTCACATAATTACTGTTCGGCTATACTTTTTATCAGAAGTGCACGACTTAAAGAGAGTGTTGAGTTAATATTTTAGAGTTATAACCAGCATGAGGAGTCATGCAATCATAATAGGGGGTTGAAATCAAATCATAGGGAAGGGAGAACTTGATTTCAAAATCTTTTCATTGTTCTTTCCTAAATGGGCTTCTCATGGCTTTGGCCTTTCTGAACGTCCTTTCTGTACCTCTGCTAAGTACTAAACTTTCTTGAAAACAATGATCCTGGGAGTCACACATTGCTTCAGTTAAAGCTAATGAAGTTTATGCAACAGGCAACATGATCAAATTTAGGTCTGGTGAATTGACACGCATCAAGACAAATATGCCACTTCAAATGCTCATAACTAACACACAAGTTGGGAGAAATACGAAAGCGCTGGTAGCTAGCGTTTCTGAAAGGACAATAAGGCATCCCAAAGCTATGGCTTCTGTATTTTCCGCAGCTGATTCCATCAGCTGTGAGTGGGCTTCCATTATCCAGTCACCGGTTACAGATGATCTTGCCATAACTGAGAAAGAGAAAAAATTAGAAGAACTGATGGAGATGAATCAGGGGTTGCTCCAATGCATGGGTGTCAGCCATGCATCTATAGAAACCGTGCTTCAATCAACATTGAAATACAAGCTATCGTCCAAATTAACAGGAGCTGGTGGTGGAGGCTGCGTTTTGACACTACTACCAAACCGTATCCTTTTGGTTATTCTGCTTATTTTCTTTCTTCACATACTGCCCTGTTTCAGCGCCCTCGCTCCCCCCCCCCCCCCCCCAATTGTTTTTTCGAAACTTATTTTCAGTTACACATTCTTCCATAAAATAATTTTACACGTAGATCCAAAATTTTTCTCTATTTTTTAACCACACATTCTCCAAAAAATCATCATTCCAAAACAAATTTCCCTCAAAAATAGGGCTCAAACAGGTAGACTATTTCGTCATCGGTCTTTTCTCTGCCGCATATATGCCTTTGGCTGCTTAAGCTCCTGTTTGTCTCCCTTTAAATAAAATTCTTTAATTCTCATAATCATTTTCAATCACACATTTGCACAATAAAATATTTTGCACATAAAATTAAAAAAATTTCCCACTTTTTAACCAAACATCCTCAAAAAAAAAAAAAAAATCGCTATTAAAAACATCATTTTTTTCAAAATAATGAACATCGAACTGGGGCTAAATTACTTCGAACACGTTTGTTCTTGACTGCATGACTCAGTACTATCAGGAACAGTTGTTGACAAAGTAATCTCAGAGTTAGAATCGTGCGGGTTTCAATGTTTGATTGCGGGTATTGGTGGAAGAGGCATGGAGATTAGCTTTAGTGGTACATCCTAAACGTAGTCCAGAGTCTGACTGTAAGATTTGTCACCATATTTGAGAATAATCATATGGAAATGTATGCTACTTCTGCCCTCTTCTGTTAATTAGAAATGTATTCCTAATTTTTTGCAATGCATGTTCGACATTTGGGATAATTTTTCATTTTGTCATCAAGTAATTATCTGATGCTATGAAGGTCGAAAGACATTTTTTAAAAGAAACAGTTGATAGATGAGTACTCGCTGAATTTTACTATTGATTATCATTTTCTCACCGAAAAATAAATAGTTACTGAATGCTCACTCACTAGGTTCAAATCCATTTGTACAGCTGCACAATAAATTCCACTGGATATAAAAAAAAAATGACATGGACGATGAATCAAGTCCACATCATCTAAAATTATTATTTTCTAAATAGCTCGGGCAAAATGAAAATTCTAAGAAATCGGAGAGATCGAAATTTTCATTACCAAATCACCTTCATCTTTAAATCACGTCCTCTAACTGATTCATTCAGTTGGTAATCCCAGCTTTGTAATCAATACCCAAGAAGTTCTATAGCTACATCCCATTTAATTGAAATTTATACTGTGTATAGCTGCCAAATTAGTGCAAACCCTAGTTTTTTTTCTCATTAATCAATTCAATTATAATTTGGCCACAAGACATAGATTCTTGTCGTGGTTGTAAGGAACATAGGCGATCCAAGAAGTGCAGAAATCGAAGGAAATGCAGTTATAAAGGAAGCTTTTTTTTCAGACAGTGGAGGAACCACATAAAGGTAAATTTATATAAATTTTTTTTATGGGTTCTTTAATTTTATATTATGAATGTGGAAGACGCGATTTTGTCGAAATGGCTACATTTTGTCCACTGAACACGTGATTGTTGTTCAGGTTATGTACACTTTGGCTGAAGAGACATTTTTGTTGTCCATGATTCATTTAAGAAATGTTTGATACCTACAGAATGTTGCAATGCAAATAATGCGATAGGGGGAGAGGAAAGAGACATATTGAATGTCAGTTGATTGATTTAGACGATGAAGTTAACGATGATGATTTTCATTCCGACAAGAATTCACCCGAGCGTGTTGAGATTGGATTATATGCAGATCCGACGCTTGAAATTGAGGCGGGAGGTGAAGAAGAGCCATGTTGTAATAAGTTAGATTGTCAAAGTAAGAAGGAGTTGCACACTGATTATTCTTACAGTGAAGAAAACATTTTTCCACTTCCATGTGTATGATCACGAGACGAAGAAGTTTGATCCACAACTTGAGGTTGGAAAAGAATTTAAAAACATCAAGGATTTAGACACACTGTAAGGAATCATAGGTTGCTACTAGATGTAATTTGAGGTTTAGACTTAATGATGAGTTTAGAGTGCAAGCCATATGTAAATTAGGTTGTAATTGGACGATTCGGGCTTCTTGGAACAAAAAGAAGGTATGTATGCAAATAAAGTCGAAAAATTCAAAGCATACTTGCATAAGAGATAGAACCAATAGACATTGCACTGCAAGATATATAACGGACAGTTATTTAGGAACTTTCAAAGTTGACATTGATTGGAAGTCTAAACTAATTATGAAGGTTGTAAATGATGATTTGAAGTTGAAAATTAATAAAGTACAACATGGAGGGCTAGAAGATACGCTAGGTTATTGATAGAGGGACCAATTTGGTTTGCTTAGATCTTTTGCATTTGAAATTCTTAGAACTAATCCTAGGTCTACATGCATAGTTGTCATGCATGGATTAAAGTTTCAAACTATATATATGTGCTTAGAAGCTTGTAAAAGAGGCTTTCTAACAGACTGTAGACAACTTTTGAGATTAGATGGGTGTTTCTTAAAAGGGGGCATTTTGAAGCCATGCCCTTTGGGTGGGACTGGTAAACGAGGAATGGTCCTCAGTGCAGAGGATTGCAAGGAGAGGAAGATTATCCTCAACACTTTCGTTTATTTGTTTTCTTATTTATGCAGAACACTGAGAACCAACACTCCAAACTTTGTCGAAACTTGAGATACCCCTAGGCCCCAAGTAAAAATGACACATACATAGTTGCATGTAGTCTTGTTCGTACCCGTTGGAGTTGAGAGAGATTTTTGGACATTTTGAACTGCACATAATTGGAGTCCCATATGTTGGATTTATTAATGGGAAATTTTCATAACTAAGAGGTTTAGTTTTACCCATTTCAAATTTAAGAGAAAAAGTTTAAAATTTCAAATTTCAGATTTTTTTTAAGGTTTAAAATTTCGAATCTCAGTTTTTTTTTTAAATTTTATTTATAAATCAATTAATTAAACCTATATTTTATTAATTAAATATATTAAGGTCACAATTCCATAGAATTGGTCACAAATCACAAATTTTACGTGTCATAAATTATTTTACGGTCAAGATTCAAAAATTTTATAGGTCACAATTTGTTCGTCAATCACAAATAAAAAATTGAAACATCACAAATTATTTTACGGTCACAATTCAAAAAACTTATATGTTGCAATTTGTTCATCGATCACAAATCAGAAATTTTATAACCACAAATTAACTTGCGGTCACAAATCTAAAAATTTATACGTCACAATTTATTCACGATCACAAATCACAAATATTATAAGTCGCAACTTAGTAAACAATCACATATTGTCAAATTATTGATCACAAATTAACAATTTTTTTAGGTCACAAATTATTTCTTAACCACAACTTTTATTTTTCATTAGTCACATATTATTTATCGGTCACAAATTAATGAATTTAATGGTCACAAACGACCAAATAATATGTGATCACCACCAATATTAGCGACACCACTACCTCAGCAGCACCATCGCCATCGTCATCGCTAGAACCACCACCGCCCAACCAAAACATACCACAAATCTGTTTCGCCTGCTGATCTCACAGACCACCACCACCACACGGACAATCTAAGCCCATCGTCCCCACACCCAATCACTAGTCAACACCACTACACAACCACAACCACCACCGCACATAGCACCCCAACCACACGACCGCACACAATCATCCAACACGGTAGCATCGAAGCTAAACAAATCCATCGACAGATCTAATTCAAAACTCAAACTCAAACTAAACATATCTAAAATCAGAGTAAAATCACAATAATATCCCAAGTCAAACCAAAATCAATTTAAAACCACAGATCCAAAATCAATTTAAAACAACGATGATTATGGCATCATTGTCGACAATGAGCAACGTAGTGGCACTGTACAACGCTCTCAAAGAATCGTTGCTACGACGGTGTCGCAAGCGACGTCGGAGTCATCAAGAGCCCAGCATCAAGATGGAACAAGAGGAGAAGACAGGAAACTTAAAGATGGAGATGGTCTAATCAAGCTGTGGTGGCATCATGAGCACAGTGCGAGAGGCGCTCTGGTGGTGGTGTGCGGTGAATAGAAATGAGAGACAATGAAGAAAATTGGATTGTGATGAAATTAATTATGGTTTGGGATGAAATATCTGATTTTTGAAAAGTGAAACTTTGTATCTGAATTTTGAAGTTGAATTTTGAAAATTCTAATTCTGTGTAATTTTCAATTTATTAATTTGTCATGTGGGCTTACATATGTAGTTAATTGTGCATAAAACTATGTTAAAGTAGAGCACAATTAAAGTGATATAATAAAGAATTAAATTGTTGGACTTAGATTCTCTAAATAAAGTGCGGATCGGATTATATGTGTAGAGACTGGATCCATTAAGGTTATATTTGACGATGGACCAAATACATATGAAACTATAAATAGAGTTATGGTCTCTAATTCATATGAAGCTTTTCATCCTTTGTGTCATCACATCAACACAAGAATACAAGAAAAAACATATTGACGAGGAAGATCCAAAGCCTACAATCAAGAATCAAGAATTACAATCAAGAATCAAGAATGATGATTTTGGCAATTAAACAATTAGTTTTTCGAGTTTTA
Source organism: Fraxinus excelsior (assembly GCA_019097785.1). NCBI lineage: Eukaryota > Viridiplantae > Streptophyta > Magnoliopsida > Lamiales > Oleaceae > Fraxinus > Fraxinus excelsior. The sequence goes on along the minus strand of CM032639.1, from coordinate 28,753,442 downwards.
TAAAATTTAAGTTTCATAAAGTATCAACAAGTGGTATCAGAGCTAACTCCATGTTATACCATTGAGAATAAAGAAAGCTTTTTATGGTTAAAATTCATGCTTTGAGTTCCTCAATTTTGGAATGTGAATTTTAGTCCCAAGTTTTAAAATAAAATTAAGATTTTGGGAATTTTGAATTAAGAATGCACAATTGATGAAGTGTACAATAGTCCCTAGACCATATGCCAATTATCGTAATTGCTGGTACAATGATTTGAGAAGAGGACGAAGGGTATAAAGGTCTTTTTGCCATCATGTGGAAAGGACAAAAAGGTGATGCGTACTGTGCACCATCGTTGATATTAGATTGACGCACTATGCATTCAAGAAAAGGTTTATGCTCTACATATAAAGCAATGCTTTTGAGTTTGAGAAAAAAAATGGAATTCCATTCAATTTGACATCCCTCTCTCTCACACACATTGAGGGCTTAGGTATCCTTTTACACGAAATGACATTCTTTTTGTAGTATTTAATATTCGAAGTAAAAGAAAATGGCAGAAAATGCATCTATCTATGGTTTTGCTATAGAGCGCTGAAGGTACTCTTCTGATACAACTTTCTGTTAGAACCCACAAAGAAAAATCATGAATATAGGAAATAGAGGGGTGATTTTTTAATATACCTCTCTCTACAATTAAATTCTTGATCCTGATATAGCATGGAGTTCTCAGTGTCACTTGATATCCGATGAATAGCACTTTCGGAAACGGTACAATGATTTGCATTAAGTTTTCTGTTGTTTGCAGCGTCCGGCTGCTGCAACGCCTATTTCTGGTCACTGTAGCATCTCAAAACTGATTTTTTTTTAAATAAATAAAAATAAAATGAAAGGATTAAAGGGGGTAATCAATTTCAAATATTGGTACTACAAGTTTATTTTGGATTACTAATTTTCTAAAATAAATTAGTTGAAACAACATGTTACCAATGTAACATCTTTTACCAAATATAATTTATTTGAAATATTAGGAAGAATGTGTGTACTTAATTCATGTGGGTATTGATCGACCCAAATGAAGGTTAATATTAAGTCGAATTATTTACAGACATGTGGTGATAAATATGTGACGATTGTAAAGTTTTCTATTATGTGAATATTGAGTTGATCCAAAGATAAACTTGATGTTTAACCTTAAATATTGTCAATATTTGATTACTACACCAAGAGTGTCACTTACAAGTTGGTATTTGTCCAAAGAGTAAATATCAACGTTGTACTCGGTCTCTTGTGATGGGGTTCACCATTATTTGAAATTATTGATTGTCTAATACGGATTTCTATGTGAACATGTTAATAAGGTTTAAATGCTCTATTCAGTTAATCCACCTAATTCAATTCATGTGCTTAAACCAAAGTTTCATGGCTGGAAAGAGAATGTTTGTACAATTCTTGGCTGCATCGATCTAGACATTACATTAAGGATTGAACAACATACTAATCTTACAGATAAAAGTTCTGCTAATAAAAAAGGGACTCGAATAAGTGGAGTCATTCAAGCCACATAAGTCTTATGATCATGAAGCGTAGAATTCCAGCAACATTCAGGGGCGTTGTGTCCGATAAGGTAACTATTGCCAATGAATTTCTAAAAGAAGTTGAGAAACGCTTTGCAAAAGACAATAAGGCCAAAACTAGCATGCCTTTTAGCAAAATTAGTTTCACTAAAGTATAAACATAAAGAAAACATAAATGAATACATTATAGAGATGTCTCATCTTGCTTCATAACTAAAAGCATTAAAATTTGAGCTGTCTGATGACTTGCTCATACATTTTGTTTTGATTTCAATTCTTGCACAATTCGGCTAATTTAAGGTTAGTTACAACTGTAAAAAAGGAATGTGGACTCTTAGTGAGCTCATTCTATATTGTGTGCAAGAAGAAGAAAGTCTATAGTAAGACACGATTGAAAGTACTCACTTGACAAGTATCTCTAAAGACAAGCTATAAAGAATAAAAAAGATACATCCAATTCGGTTCAAAATAAATAGAAAAAGGCCTAAAAAAGATAAATTTGGCTGCTACTTTTGTGAAAATTCGGGACACGTGAAGAGAGATTGTACTAAATACCACGATGGCGTGTAAAGAATAGTACACTTCTCACTTTAATTTGTTTTGAGGTTAATTTAGTTTCAATATCTAGACATACTTAGTGAATAAATTTCGATATCCCTACTCACATAAATGTGTTTATGCGGGGTTGTCTGAATTGTCAAAGACAATTGATACCGGAAGATTCATCTATGTGGGAGCAATGACAAATCAATTAAAGTTGAGGCTAATAGGACGTTTATGTTATTATCAAAATTGATTATGATTTGAATATGACAAAGGTATTTGCGGTATAGTCTTTTAGACGAAATTTGATTTCTATTTCTATATTGGATAAACTCTTGTTCAATTGGAAATAATCAATTTAATCTTCTTCTTTTTTTAAATTCAAATATTGTTGGTACCAGTTCTTTATCCGGTTACGATAACCTATATTTGCTTAATACATCTGTCTTATATAAAGAAACATTGTATGTGAATTCACGTGATATTAAATATAAATTAATAAATGCAAATTCTATTTTATTATGGCACAAACGATTAAATCACATTTCTCAAAAGAGAATGAAAAATTTTGTGTCGGAAGGAATTCTTGATTTCTTTAAATTTTCAGACTTAAATATTTATATTAATTACATTAAGGGAAAACAAACAAATATAATGAGATTAAGTGCCAATAGGATTTCGAACGTCTAGAATTAATTCATACCGATATCTATGGGCCATTCACTTCGCCTTCTTGTAACGGTTAACAATAATTTAATATGTTCATATACGAATTTTTCTCACTATGTCTATCTATATCTCATCTATGAGAAATTTCAAACATTAGACATGTTCAATGCATATAAGGTTGAAGTTGAAAAACTCTGTAAAAGAATTTTTACCATAATGGTAAATATTATGACAAATATGATGGATCAAGAGAACAACATCCTAAGCTTTTTGCTAAATTTCTAGAGGAATGTGGGATCATCCCACAGTATATCAGAATCTCTCTAGGTAGAAATACTAAAGATTGCAGTTTAAATTCTCAACAAAGTTTCAATTAAAGCAATTGTTAAGGGTTTACAAATGTTTTTTTAAAATCCTACTATTAAGTCAATTTTTTAAACGAGAAATGTCTGATTCTTTGAGGATGTAGAGTTTACGGGGAGAGAGAATGTTATAAGGTTAAAGATTTTGCCTTGGGGGAAGAATATGTATATATTTTTTCTATTACAATTGACAATGATAAGGATCAGCGACAAATTATTGCTCTAGATCATGTTCAACAAGCAATTTCGGATCAAAACAATATTACAATTCTCTATACATAATTAAGAGATTGTTCTAGAAAAAACAAACTCAACAATCTAAAAAACAAATACCATTAAAGAAATACACTATAAAAATGAGGAAGACGATTCCAAATGACTTTATATTCTTTCTTTAAGAAAATAAGTTTGACAAGGATAAATGGAAGAAAGTTTGATCAATCAACTTTCATCAAGTCATGCAAATGAATAATTTTTAAGAGTGAATTGATGTCTTGCATAAAGAGATAAAGTTCATTAGTAACAATGATGTTTAAAAACTTATCATATTGCGTGAAAATGCAAAACTCATTGATTGTAATTGAATATTTAAAACCAAGAGAGATTCAAAAAATAATGTGGAGAGATATGAGGCTCGTCTCGTTGTAAATGACTTTACAAAAAAAAGACATTTACGTTAAAGAGATTATTTTTTCTGATTTTTATGATAAGACTCTTTATGAATTATGGCATTTGTGATACAATTTGATTTTAAGCTACGTCAAATGGTTTACAAATTTTTTTAAAAAAATCCATCTATGGGCTTAAGTTGGTTTCCAGTAATGGTATCACAAATTTCATCAAATAATTATATCATTTGATTTTAAGATGAATTCAGTTGATAATTGTGTATATCACTAGTTCAGTAGAAGTAAGCATATTTTTGGGTATTATATGTCGATGACATACTGCTTACATGCAATGATATAGCTTATTGTACGAAACCAAGAGAATTTTGTTATTGAATTTGAAATGAAAAATCTTGTTGATGCCTCTTTTGTATTAATATATAGATACAAGGGGTTGTTCTCGGTGTATTTTTTATTATCACAAAAGAGTTATTTCGATAAGGTTCTTAAGAGATATGGAATGCAGATACGTAGATCAAGTGATACCCCAATTGTTAATGGAGTCAAATTTGGTCTCAATTAATACCCAAGGATAAATTTAAATAAAGAGAAATATAAAAAATTCATTGTGCTTCAGCAGTTAAGAATTTAATGTATACTTAGGTTTGCACACATTCAGATATAACATTCATTGTTGGAATGTTAGGCATATATTTAATTAACGTGGGATGAAAATTCAGAAAGCAGTCATTAGGTAATCTGGTATCTATAGAAAACTAAGGATTACATGATCACATTGAGGAAAAATCAAACCAATAAGGAATATGACTGCAAAAATATTGTCATTAGGCTGTTATTTTGGATAGATTTGAAATACCACTTTAGCCCTTGTTTGATGCACATTATAATGGAAATAATGCATTTTTATTGTTGATGTGATGGGGAATGTGTGGTTGAAAATGTAGGAAAAATTATTGATGTGTGGAAAATATTATTTTATTGAAGAATGTGTGGTTGAAAATGAGTAGAAGAATGAGAATGAGAAAATTAATGTGGATCAAACATGAGCTAAGTTAGTTTGTGACAACAGCAGTCTTGTAATCCAACATGAGCCTGATGAGGTCAAAGTTTATAGACATTAAATTCCTAGTTTGTCAAGGAAAGAATTCATAGTGATTAAGGTTTCTATAAAGCATATTATGACAAACTCCATAATCATATATCCATTTACTAAATGACTACAAACCAAGGTCTTTCATGAACATATTACTTACATAGGTGTTGCATCTTTTGATGATATGCCAGTTTAGTGGGAGTTTGTATTCATATGTTGTCTGTTTTAGCCACATATTTTTTATCCATGAATATTCGATTTATTTTAGAAATAAAGTATTCAGTTCAATTCCACTAGAATTAAAGCTTGTGGTTGATCTCATTAAAGAATAAGGTATGACAATTTGAAAAGAGACATGTTTGGATCACATTATATGTAATTCCCATGCTATACATCCACACTTAATTTGTGTCATTTGATTGTGTTGATATACTTGACCACTGAGAGTTTAATTATGATATTTTTAACGAAGACCGCTTGGATCCTATATTGATATAATCAATGGAAGAGATTGTTCGAAAATACTTTTAGTTATGATAGCATAATTACAGTCAAGAATCAAGGAAGAGGATCTTGACAATGAAACAATTAGCTTTTCTAATTTTATAAAATTTAAAGTTTCATAAGTATCAATACCATTCCCAATTGTTCTTTTCTAATGAAGTTTGTAGCATCAATCAGCTTTTGGTCTGATCTCAATCCCTTGAATAATGAGACCATGCTTCCAGTTTCCACCCTTCGTCTCTGTCAAACTTATTTCCATATCCAAATCTTGTTCCCCGTCTACGAAAAACTCTCCCAACTCAACTTCCATCCACTCATCTGCTCTAACCTGGGGGTATTCGGTGATGCGGTCGGAGGACAAATCGCCTCGCCGTCTATATATACGAGTCATTCTATGATTGAGAAATATTCGCCTAGGTACAACCTTGTACTTGTGCTCTCGTTCTCCCTCTGGATCTAAACACACAGTTCGTTTTACACCATCCTGCCCACTAATTCCAACTGTAGCCTCAGCAGGTTGGTACTCAAAACCGTATATTCCATATTTTGAAGAGAACACAAGGTAAGCTGTATACGTAGTTCCTGAAGACAGCATGCTAGTGTTTATATTGCCACGAATTTCAAACCAACACACACCAAGAAGCTCTGCCGCCTCTGGAAATCTAAAACAAATGTGCAATGAAACCATCAGCATTCTAAATAATTAATAGAAAGACAAGATACTTGTAGTTTTTATCGGGCCGGCCTGACCCTGAAATTTTGAATGTCATATGCGACATTTTAAAATGGTGTGCATTTCATAAAATTATAAAAATAAAAAAATAAAAAATTATTTTAATAATATTATATGATCGCAAAATTATGGTATTTAAATGTTTTTTTGTTTTTTTAAATGTCATGAATAAGTAAAGTAAAAATAAAGTTCAAATGCACCTCCCAAACTTCATCAAAATTTATATGTCATCAACAAAGAACCGTTCAAGTCACTAAACTCTTTGTATAATTCCTATTAGCAAATCTTGAAATCGGAAATATCAAATACTGTGTGTAAACTTTGAAATGCTACAAATCATGTAAAAATATTTATTCTCACATTTCTAAAAGCTAACTCACTAATTAAACTTTCGTAATCAATATGTTCTAGCAAATTTTGTTCAATGGATATTAAAGTTAGATCATTTAATCGTTCTTGTAACATGGTTGATAGTAAAATAAGATTTTAATCAATTTTGAAAAAACTTATTTCAACAAATGTAACAGTAACATTAATTGTTAGTAATACTCTATAAGCGATAAATGTATTCGAAAAGCTATCCAATTTTTTCAAATAAGTCAATATCAAAAGCTATCTTTGTTTCTCTTAGTAGAAGATTTTGCAAAATTTTTAACTCTTGGAACATATTTTTGGTATCAAGATCTCAAAAGATTACATGTCTAAGAACAATGTCAAGATGATCACAATATGCTTTCAAATTAGGATAATCCAATGTGTTTTAACTTGTCAAAAGAAAATAAAAATCCAAATTTTCTTTCTTATAAATTGAATTGATTGACCTTCGTTCAAGTGATCCAATTGTTTGATCTACTATATAAAGGAAATAATTGGTTATAAAAGAATTTTCAAATGATTTTGTGTCCTCTACAGTGGCATTTTAATCCAAATGTTTCTTCCTACGAATTATATTTTTTTCCTCTTTTCTCTTTTCCCTCACATTATTTAAAGTGTGATACTATTTAGAAAAATTATATTCAAAAAAATAATAATTAATCAATTACATTATTCTTAGTTTTAGCATCTCATATAATTGCATATCATATCAAATCAAATGCTTGTAATTAATAAAGAAATAATCAATAAATGAAAATAGTTAAATACAATACACTGAAATTAGTTATGAATGAATATAAACCATCTCAATTATTTCTCTTACTTTAATAAAAATGTCTTGGTATGATATATAATTAGGAATAAAAAATACAACAATATTAAATAAAAATCATCAAGTGTCTATCTTTTAACTCCTTTTTTCACAAAGATTGTGCCTTTTAATTTAATATAATAATTAAAATTCTAAATTCTAAAATTAATAATATATATATATACACACACACGCGCACACATAAAAATAGCAAAAAAAAAATTAAAAAAATTGGTGCCCCTAAAATGATAAGACTTGTGCAGTCGCTCAACTTGTGCACCCTCGGGACGGTTCTCATGCATGATAACTGTTGTACCTGGACTCGGGAAGAGAGATCCATTGCCAATATTCAGGCGTATCACCCCACACAATGATGAGGTCTCTTGCAGCCACCATAAAGCACTTCTTTCCTGTCCCTTTCTCCAATGAAAAGCTCTGCAATAATAGAGAAGCAATAGGATGCGTCCCCAACAAGAATAAATGAAATCATGGACATGATAAATTTCCAGAATATCAAAATGTAAAGACACGAGTGACCATCCCAAGTGACAAACTATAAAACAAGCCTTCAGTTGATTTTAACCTTGATTCGAAACTGGGCATTAGAGTTTAGAGGCACGGAACTATTTCTTGTTTTCGGGTTGACGCCAATATCTCAAAATTATGACAACGGAACAAGTTTACGGGGTGTCTTCGACTAAGATTGTGATAGATTTTAAAATGTTATAAATCCTAATGAATTTCGTAGATTTGAATAGATTTTCAATAATTCCATAAGAATCTCATCAAATATGGTAAAATTTTAAAAGATTTGGTTATATGTACTTCTAAAATTGAAATCCATCCAAATCTTTTAAAATTATTACATTAATAATTTTTTTTTATAAATCTATTAGTTATCGGGAATACCTAAATTTTAAAAAATTTCATTAAAATCTCAATTGAGAACACCTAAATTTATAAAGATTTTTAAAATTCATTACAACAATAAAATTCATTATCCTACAAAATGAAAATTAAAACTTAAACCTATGTATCCATTATAACGTAAAGTTCAAGTAATAGATATTTCTTGGAATATGTAAAGTTACTCTACCCATTTCGCAAAGAATTACATAAAGAGCAATGAAATGCCCAGAATGATCAACTGACAGTTGGTATTTATTTGTTCTTTCAGTTTACATTTCGATTTACCTCGACCAGAAGCTGATTGTTATCTAAATTTCATTTATTAGTTTTAAAAGTAATCCGCATACTCCAAACAATTAATCCAGGTAAATCTGTTTGATTGATATTTAACAAAATACAAGGAAATTACGAATAATTCTATTGTAAATTCCAAAATCAACGAAGTTCATTGGAATATACATTACCTTGATGCCACCGTCGATAACGATCGGGTTGTCGCAGAGGTGGAAATAAAGCTCTTTCTTGGATCGAAACTTAGAGAGAAACAGATCACCATCGTCAATTAAGCGTGAAATGATGTCACGATAATCAGGCGGTAAAAACCGCTCCCAAACGGCGTCGGATTCTGCAGCTGACCGGAATGTCGTAGACACCAATGACAGGCGGCAGGCGTCCTTGGGGGCGGTCAGAGACAGCGCGGTGGCTATACAAGCCTCCGGCAGCTCTTGGAAATTCTCGGCCGACATCGTCTTTATCTGTGTGTATAAGATATTGGATTTAGAGATGTGTAGAAGGATATTTATAGAGGCGCCGATAGTTGAAAGGTGCTTTCTACTGTCGTTTTCTCAAATATTTTAATAAATAAAGTCATGCCCAGTTTGGAAATTTTTAGAGAAAGTATCTTTTGAAATGGTAAATTTCTGACAAATGTGTGATCAAATTTTTTTAAATTTACGTGCAAAATATTTTATTATGATAGTTAAAAATGAATTTAAGAAAAAAAAGTTTTAAAATAATGATTGACAAATAGTGACTTTGTAGAAAAATGTGGTTAAAAATAAATTATAAAAAAAGAAAAAATTCATATATAAGAGATTGTATGACACATTTCAAAACTAAGAAATAAAGTTCAAAATTTCAAAAATGAGCTTTTTTTCAATTTTTATTTATAAACTAAATTATTAAACACACATTTTATTAATTAAATATATTAAGATCGCAATTCTATACAATTTGTCACAAATTATAAATTAATTGATCACAAATTATTTTTCGACGCAATCAAAGATTTTATAAGTTATAATTTATTCATCGATAAAAAAATTATCAAATTAATAGGTCACATAATATTCATTGTCGCAAATCACAAATTTTACAAGTCACCATTTATTTTGTTGTCACAAAATATCTAATTAGTTAGTCACATATTAATTTTCGCTCACAACTTATCAAATTATTAATCACAACTTATTTGTCGGTCACAAATCAAAAAATGTATTGGTGACGGGTATTTCTCGATCACAAATCAAAAATTTTATAGGTCGCAGATTATTCATCGTTCACAAAATCAAAACTTTTATTAGTCACAACTCATTTATTTCTTTGTAAATTACAATCACAATTTTTAAGTCACATATTATTTATTTGTCATAAATTAACTATTATTGGTCACAATCAATCAAATAATTGATTACAAACACCCCACCCCATCTCTTCCCACTCGTGATTACCACACGACCACCACCACCACCATCTTCACGACAACCACCACCACCACCACCAAACACCATAACAACGCAAAACCACCACCACCACAATAACACAAACCCATCGCCAAAACAATGCAAAACAACCACCAGATCGCGTCGCACATGACATCCCACACACAAACCGCTAGCTGCAACCACTATGTCGTCGCCGACCACCGCCAATCATAGGTCACCTAACAAAAAACTTGGGGGAAAAAACAATCCCACTACCATCACCATCACCATCACCACGCCAACCAAAAAACTATCCACGGTAGATTGAATCGAAAAACAAAAAAATCGAGGCAGTGCTGCATATTTGAGCAGCAACAACAGCATTGCACGACTGTGCATTGCTGCGCCTATTGCCTTGTCGTCACCGAATGAGGGGTAGGTGTTGTGCCTGAATAGTTAGGGGTGGGAAAGGTAGAAAGACTGAGAAGAGAGAAAGAGGGAGTGGAGAAGTGATTTTTAAGTATTGGAAAAACTGATTAGGGTTTGGATGCAAATTGTATATTTAAAGTCCTGTTTGATTCATTAAATTTTCTATGGAAAATGGAATTTTTCCACTTTTTTGCTGTTTGATGGCAAAAAATTTCCATGAAAAATCTTTTCTCACCCTCACCCACCCGACCCTTTTCCTTGTTTTGTGGGAATTCATAAAATGAATTTCAGGTTTCTAGCCTCATTTTTTATTTTTTTTTATTTTTTGGCAATGCAAATAAATTTCATAACGAATTGTAATTTTTTTTTTTACTTTAATGGACAATTTTCATGTAAAACGAAACCAAACATATACTAAACTTTGCTGAAAAAATGGTGAAAAAATAGTTTTCGAGCAAACTTTTTTTTTTTGAACTTTTTTGCAATGGTAACAAATTTCATAACCAATTGTAAAAAAAATTCACTTTAATGTACAATTTTCATGTAAAAATAAAGCCAAACATGAACAAAAAGATCCAAAATTTTAAAATTTTTCGGGGTGAAAAATTATACCGATTAAACACGCTTAATTAACAATTTCCTGGAAAACAAGTTCTAGCCAATTATTTTCTCTGAAATTCATTTTCTTTCCACCTATTTTCCACCATATCAATCAAACGGACCCTAATATTTAAATATGAAATGTCTAATTTGTGAATAATGAAACATCTTTCCTATTTTTAGAATAATGATCTTTAAAAATATGATAGTATAAAAAATTCACATTAAAAAGTATTTTTGAAAAAATAAAACCCAACTAGGAACCATATATTTTATAGAATTCATAAAAAAATTTATTACTTTTTAAACAATAACTTTCATTAATTTTATTGAAATTTACTAATTTCTTTATTTAAAATTTTGTTAAAGAGATCCTTAATTCGTGAAATTCATGTCTAGTCTCTTTAACTCCTCATAAAATTTAAAAAACATTAAATCAAGACTTCTTAAATGTGTTAAAAGGTCACATCATTAAATGTTAATGGCTTTTATAAAAATCTTTGCTCTTGTTTGGACTCCATTTTAATGAAGTTTTGATAAAAATATATTCTAGAATAATAATTTTTTGAAAAATGTGTGGTTAAAAAAAATTAATTTACATAGAATATTATTTTATTGAAAAAATGTCTGATTAAAAAGAAAAAAAAATATATATTAAAATTAAAATGGAGTCCAAACAAGGACAAATACGAAATTTCATAAAAAATCTCTCATTTACAAATTTATTAAAAAACCTCTCATGAAAAGTCTCAAAATTTCAAAGAAGTCTCTCACGTTAGAAATGTATTTTATATACAAAATTTTAAAGAGAAAGTCCAAATACAAAATTATCGCCCTTGTTTAAGTCCCACTATTTAGTATTAAAAGATTTTGAAATAGTAATTTTTTTTGCAAAATGTGTGATTAAAAAGTATGGAAAAGTTTAGATTCACATACAGAATATTTTACATATGCAGTTCGAAAAAAATGGGTTTTGAGAAAATGGTCTCTCATTTACAACAAATATCTTGAAGCTTTTAAAATAACAACAAAAATAATAATAATAATATATTTTATTCTGTAATATTTAAAATTATATATATATATATTATTTTATTTTTTCAGCAGTTCTCATTTATGTTTAGCCCCTGTTTGACAACATGAGGTTTTTTTTTAAATGGAAAATGAATTTTGGAATAGTGTTTTTTGGAAAATATGTCGTTAAAAAATAGGAAAAGATTAAATTTACGTGCTATTTTATTGTAATAATGTGTTGTTCAAAATGAGTTTGAGAAAAAATAAATTTTATTTTAGCTTAATTCTACAAACACTAAAGTTACGATATAAAGACTAATATTTTTTCTCTCTGTTCGACCTACTATTTTTATTCTTATTTCCTTTTTTTCCCTCCCTTCCTTCTCCTTATTTTCCCCTTTTATCTATGAAAAAGATCAATTAGTAAATAAAAAATCATATAAGATTTCTCTCTCTTTTTCATTGTTCCTGCCAATTCTTTCAAGGAAAAATATCAATTTTGAACTAAAATTTTATATAAATTTTAACTAAACTTTTATATGTTGGTTGTTTATTTAATTTAATAACTTTCATCAAGTTTGACACATTGATATTATTGAACATTAGAGATTTTTTTAATCAACGAGTAATGAATGTTATACTTTTTTGTTTTTTTATTGAGGTGAATTTTATATTTATTAAATTCTTTTGAAAATATTTTTATTGACACAAGAAATATACTTCTATTATTGTTATTCAAGTTTTGGATCATTTGGTCATTCAAGTAGCGATTCAAAACTTTGTTACATACTAGTGCATAAATAAATAATTCTATAAAACAAGGACGTGTAATAAGTTATATAAATTATATAATTTTTACTTTCTAATAAGAAAGTCTGTAAAAGTCTAATGAATTGAAAGTCTCTCGAAGTCTATAAAACTCATTCACTTAAAAAGTTATGTGATCCAAGATACGATGGCAAGTTCGGGAAATGATCCATTGATCGTTGAGGGTGGATCGATGACTAGATCGCGAGTGAAGCGAGTCAATGAGGATATGTGATTACTTACTCAAACTACGGCAAACGAAACATTAATCACAACAAGTAAAGAAATAAGTCAAATGTTGGACATGAAAGTTGAAACGAAGTGGAGCAACTTGATTTAAGCGATGGATGGAGAATCTGGAGGAGACAACTATGCAGCCGCATAATTGTCTGCATGCCCCTTTACCGAAATACCCCAGTGGAGGATTTCAATTGATCTATGCGACCAGGTAAATTTACATTATGCGGCCGCATAGTTGATTCCCGACGGCGAATTTTCTAAATTTCGCGTAATCTTCTATTTAAGTTAAAACTATATTTTGTGATATCTTTTGCTATTTTTTTTTATTTTTTTTTTTTGCTTTGTTCCTTTTCTAGCTAGATTTTATGGGTTCCATATAAATAGGACTCATTATATTCATTATAAAAACACAATTTATTAAGAGATTAATTGAAAGACATATTGTTTTTTTTCTTGTACATCGAGCTAATTGTGAACTTATCATCAATAATATTTCGTGTGGCGTTCAAACAAAATCTAGTGATTCTTGATTCATGTAATCGCGGGATTAACATATTGTCGACGTTTGGGTTGGTTCATTGATTCACTATTTTTGAATCAAGCTTAAAACATTGAATTTTTTACTTTCTTGGGTTGAATCAATTTTGTGTGGGTTTCATAGCTACCATTGCTACATGGGTTCACATCGAAAAGTCTCTTGAAGTCTACAAAAGTCAATAAAGGTTCATTAATTTTTACAAAACTCATTCACTTAAAAAGTCATAAAAGTCCAAATTGAATAAAATGGCTATGTGACTAGAGATGTAAAACTTCTCTCCTCGTATTGTCCCGTCTCAATTAGGGCGAAGATGAAAAGCATAGTCATCATCTAAAATTTTTCGAACCCATTCCGAATCTTTATATTTTCCAATTTAAATTATATTTAAAAATAATAATTAAAGAGGCTTGAATGAAAATATTTTAATTCAGCCCTGCCCCTCAAAAAATGCACTGCCCATCCGTACTGCCATTCTACACGACACGCACTCGATGTCCAATTGAGAGGTTCTGAGCTCCATTTTGAGAGAAAAAAAATATATTTTTGAATAACGTGTGATTAAAATTAAGAAAAAAAATTGATTTACCTGTAAAATTATTTTATTAGAAAATGTGTAGTTGAAAACGAGTTTTGGAAAAATGAATTTTCAAAAAAATGGGGCTCAAACAACCTATAATGTTTTTTTTTTTAAAATATACTCCATTTGATTTTTGAAATAAAAGAAATATTTATTGAACACATCTATCCTTTGAGTCGGTCATCACATCCACATTGCATGGATATTTAACATTTAAGTAGACATTACTGCAAGATGGGACTACCTCGTACACAGGCTTAAAAGGTTGAGGACATGATTATCACAAATTGAAAGTTGGAGACTTGACCGCTCGATTAATAAAAGGTGTCTAGAGGATTATACTCAATTTTTAAGTTGTTAAACAATTCAGACATTTTTAAGAGACTCTTTATTTATAAAGAACATTTTATGCATATTAGAGAGTATCTTTAAATTTAGTGCGTCAAAATTTTCACACTCCAACAATGATTTTGACTTTTCATTTTCATTACCTCAAGGAATATTTATTGATATATTCTCATATTTTATTTAATATATTTTTTTACACGTCAATGATCAATTAATTTAAGTGTGGTTTGAATAATTTAATAAATAGAGTATTAAAATATATGACTTATTAAATGTAATTATTGTATGATATACACTTATTCGGAGTCCTAAAATATCGATATTCGATAGTTTTTTTTTTGACAAAATATATCTTGAATTGTTGTATTTTTATGTTATATAAGTAAAACTCAATGGTTGTACGAAAAATTGAAAGAAAGAAGCAAAAAATGGTGAAAATATGTAAAATTCAAAGTTTGAGGACCAAATTGCAAATATTTCATAGTTGATTCGGATTAAAAGATGATACTTGAAAGATTTTTATAAGACAATTGGATGGAAATAAAACTCAAAAAGGAATGGAATATAATCAAAATATTATCAAAATTAATTTCCAATCGTACAAGTTATATTTTAGATTTTTAGTCAAAAATTGAGATCCATTTTTGGCATAGTAAAAGTTTGAATTGGGAAAGTTATATTTCTATCAAACTTTTAGCCCTTTAAGTTATCTTTCCAATGTAATTTGAATCGTTTCAATTGGATATTGGGAGAGAACGTATAGCCAAAATACTAACTGTTGTGTAGAGACAAAAAAATTCACGCGCGAAGACAGCTTTCTGTATTCGATTGAAACTCTTTTGGAAGTCAATTTGGACGTGATTTTCAACCAATCTTCAACTCCTATAAATACTTAACCAGCAGAATACATATTGGGGGACTTATCATATACATATTATAGACTCTCTAAATTTGGAGAGTCGGACTCACTCTTTATTTTAAAAAGTTAAAATCTCGAGTCTCTTGGAGCTTATTTTTAAGCATTAAAATTTAGAGTATTTTCAAGATACTCTTTATTTATAAAGAGCATTTTCTGTATTATAGAAAACATCTTTAAATTTAGAAAATCAAAATTTTTATACATTCCAACAAGCTCTATTTTAGCTCTTCATTTGGCTTTTCTCGAAAAATATTTATTGATTTCTTTTCATATTTTATTTATCATAATTTCTTATATATTAATTGACCAATCAATTTAAATGTGGGGCTCATTTTTAAACGTCAACTCTCTAAAATAAAGAACATTTTGAATTTAGAGAGTCTTTTGAAAATGCTCTAACTCTTTAAAATAAAAAAATATTTTATATTTAAAGAGTCTCTTAAAAATGCTCTTAGAAAGTCGTTTTACCTAATTCAGTTAATTAGTCAACTTAAAAATATTAAGTTTAGGAGACTAGACATATTAAATTTCGTTTAAATTAATTGTAAGTATTCAATAATTAATTTATTAAGTCCAATTGGGTGAAAAAGAGAAATTTGACAAACTTGAACTCCTCAATTAAAAATAGATAATGGAATGGAAGCTAAACTTAGTACGGAAGTAAGATTACTAAAGATGAAATCTTAGCCATGAAGGTCATGCTGCCTTCATGGAATTATGCAATAAAATATTGGGCTAATCAATTTGTACATAATGGATTAACCTCTCTCACGTAATGCGCGGGACCCGCATGTATTTAAAAATTTCGAGATTGTGGTCTCCATCTTCATTACGAGTAGTATGTAAAAGATTCGATAAAAGAAAATTCGATGCATATAACATGATCCTAAAATATATTCTAATCCTATAAACATCTCTTTATCTTATTATTATTTCTCTTTTTGAGAGAGGGAAAAATAAATAAATAAATTTGCCATAGATATATAGGAAGGGTGTACAAAATGGTCATTTTAACATATCAATTATGAAATTTATTGTTTTAAAAGAATCTGGAATCTATATAATATTATAAATATTTTTAAGCAAGAAACGGAAAATCAATTCTCCCATTGTAGTCATGTAAACTATTTGTAGTTTCGAAAGAGAAAAAAAAAAGTAAAAGAATTTAATTTTTATTTCCAAATTTTATAAATTGAAAGCTTAGTAGCTAAGGTATTACTTTGTTTTTATTATGTTTTTCCATTAAAGAAAAAAAAAAGTATTTAGAGGAAAAAATAATAAAGAGTCCTTATCATGTGGGGAAGAAAAGAAAGATCCGCTAAGAAAGAAGATAAAGAAAGAGCATTAATTACTGAATTCTTGCATGTTTCCACGTCAAGCACATGTAGATAATCCATAATCATGGGGGGCTGTCTTTTCATATCATTAGTTAATTCAGGGCGCGGAGCCAGAAATGAATGGTACGGGAACAAAAAATTTTAAAATTTAATATACGAATAAAAATTTTATATAACTAAAAAAATTGTAATATAACATTACCTAGGGCGTGTTCGGTAGGGATTAAAATCAGATTAAAATTGAAAAACTAACCGTTATTGTTGAATTTTATTAGATGAGTGTGACTCAATAACGGTCATATTTTCAATTTAATTGGATTTTAAACTGTAGCGAACGAGCCCCTATTACAATTGTACCCAACGATAATTTATAGCATATAGATTGATAAAATCCAATAACTTCTTGAAATCCAATAATTTTCACCAAACTTACATGCTTAACCTAATCATTCATCGATTTCTTTAATACCACAATGCCTAAATTTCCTCCTTCAGGTGCCAAATCATTGCCCAAAAACTCAATCTACATTTCCTTTTCATCTTTAATTTCCATTGACTTACGGCTAAAAATTCAATATAAAAAGACACATATAAACAAAAATTGCATACATCTTAATATGAATAATGTATGAATAAACCCATACCAAGAGTCTCAACTAAAAAGAAATCAAAAGTCTCTTCACAACATCATCAGAACAATCATTAAACAAAAAACGAAAAAAAACCCAGAATTAATAAAATGACAAAAACTCAAACATCTAATAAATCGTATATACATACACATAAATATAGGGATCAAGATAAGTCCATACCTTGGGGATTATGTAGGGTTAAACCAAAAAGGGAGATGCGATCCAAAACCTTGAGCAATTTGAGAGAGAGAGAGTGGGCTAAACACAAAACACAAGAAATTGAAGAGTGAAGAAGAACAGTGAGCAGGCTGCATGGCCGATTTTCACTTACCGGAATAAATTGAACACTGAACAATGAGCAGGTTCGGCTGATAGAGGGAGAACTTCGGTGAACGGCGTCGAAGATAAAGGGTTTTGGTAATGGGCTAATTCAAATTGGAAGAAATAAAGAAACCGTGCACAGGGTAAAGGGTTTGAGAATTGGGTTTAATTTTATATAAATAGCAAATTGGGTTTTCAATTTTTCAAATGGACTACTGGGTTGGACAGTGAAAAAAATAGGCTTTAACCATTTTTTTTACATAACCTGGGTTTGGACAAGGGTGGGCTACGGCTCACCCTAGTCCACCCCTCTCCGCCCCTGAGTTAATGTTGAACGTGCACCATATTTTAATATATTTGAATGTAAATTAAATTAGAATTAATATCAGAGAATATATATGTGACAATGAATGTTAAATCATTTATTTAATTCTCAATTAAGTGGAAACAAGATATTAATTAGCATACACTAATGTGAATAATGAAATTTATTATTGAATTTGAAATTCTAATTAAAATTAATAGCACTAAAATGCATAATTAAATGAAGATGAGTATTAATTAAATGAATGTGCATGTTAACTAACCGAGAATTAATAATAAGATGAGTATTAATTATGAATGTGCATCTTTAATAATATATGTTAATGAAAGCTCAAAAGTGGAATGAATATGTCAAATGTACATGTACATTAATGGTAACTATGTGATTAATTAAATTAAATATATATTGAAAATCGAAAAGTAAGGTACTATTAAAACAATTGAATTATAGTTAGGTTAGAATCATTCAAAAAATAATTCTCACTTGATGTGATAGCTAATACATTATAATTCTAACCATGAACAATGAAGTTCTTTTCCCAAGTCTCAAATACTTACAGTAGAACGTGTCGATCAAAGAAACATGCATTTACGTTAAAGATGAGAATGTCATAACATGCTCGAATATGTCAATAAAGAAAGATTTGAAATTCAATTCGGAAGAGATGGAGACCATGTAATTAGGAACTAATGTAGCGGGACAGAAGCGATAGAAATAAATGGCAAACATACTATCGAAATTCTGTTGATTCCAAACAAATACCAAAACACAATTACCTTCTAGTTATGTTGATTCTTAAGAATACCATAAGTCTAGGCATCAAACTATTTGATTCGCGCACGAATACAGAGAATTGGAATAATTGATTTTGAAATATCAAATGCGGAAATTTAAGAAATTGGAGAAATCTCAACATTTCAAATTCCACTCAATTAATTGTCATAAGGCTTACAACTCGTATTTAAAGCAATCAATAAATTCTGGGTAATAACTAAACTCGTAGAAGACAACTAACTCTAAATGGAATTAAAATCCTAATCTAATTAAAATTATGAAAATTAAGAGTCTTAATACTAAGTAAAACTAAACTAATTACAAAATAAAATAAAATAGATAGATAACTTTGCCTAAATTAAATTAAATTAAAATAATCCATATTCAATCTTCTTCATTGTCCCCTGATTAACTAAATTTCGTCCTCAAAGCTTATATGTCTTGTAACGATATCAATCTACTTGTTAATTGGGTGAAAAAATAATTGGCAAACTCACATACCACTACATTAATTTCAGCGTTAGGCCTCTCAATCAAGTCTACAATCATAGTTAAACCCATCTCCATTTGAGAAAGATTTCTTACTGTGAACATTAAATTCATGCCACACGGGTAATGAAAAATGGGCAAGTTGATTATTCCCATGTAGTACATTACCATCTTGAATTGAAAAACATAATCCAATAAAGGTTTTCCTATATGTAAAGCACGCTCCGTCAATCGTCAATTTCCAGCCCAAAGTTGACCAGTACAATCATGTGTCACATTTGCCCTCTTTCACCGAGGATGAAAGAATAATCTTCCAAAGCCGGCAAAGACCTAAATTTCCACTAGACTCTGTTTGATAGGGCGAATTTTCCTTGGACAACTTTTGTAATGTTTGATTGGCGAAATTTTCCCGGGAAAATTTTTTTCAACTTTCTAAATTTTTCACATTTTTTAGGAAAATAAATTCTTGATGTTTTTGTGAGAAAATATTTTCCATTTTCCATTTTTTTGCAGTTGGAAGAAATTCTAGACACAATGGTAAAAATATTTTCACTTTTATTGACAATTTTCATGCAAAACAAAGACAAACGAATGATATTCGGTATGATTATTTATTTATTTTTTCAATTTTGTTATTTTTTTTTATTTTTGACAATTGGAATAAATTCTAGACCTAATAGTAGAAAACATTATCACTTTAATGGATAATTTTCATAAAAAACGAATTATATCAATTAGGGATGTAAGCAAAAACCGTCAAACCGAAAAATCGAACTGAAATCGTATTTTAGAAATCGTACGTGGACCCGTCAACGAAATGGTTTTGAACCGAACCAAACCAGTCAAAAACGGTTTGATTTAGGTTTGAGAATTTTAATTGCGGTTTAAAACCAAACCGGACATGCGAAAAAATATATAAAAATAAAAAAATAAAAATAATGATTTTTTTTTAAATTCATCCAAATATGTAAAATTCAATAGTTTTGTCATTTGTATGTATTTTTGTCAATTTATGATTTTCTATTACACATATATTATTATTACTAAATAATCCTTATTTATATCTAATAATCTCAAGACTAACATAGTCTATCAAAAACCATTTTCCTCTTTAGAATTCAAATTTCTATAGTTACTTCAGTCTGCATTCTCAAATGGATGTCATATAGTTGATTCCTTTAGAAGTTTATTAGGTACAAGGATGGTTGAGGTTTGTATATGCGGAAAGAATTGGTTGCAAATTAAAAATGAACATATAGTGATGTGTCAATATTTAGATGAAGTGGAAGCATTTGACGATTCAATGAAAGTTGTGACATGTGGTTTATATTTTCCATTACCATATTTTTAAAGATTCTTTTATCTATCTAGTGTCCAATACTGTGATGATATAACAAATGCATTTGTTTGACAATGGAGACTGAATCATGTGTGACAACAATTGATGTTTAAGTATATGTGAGAAACTGAATTTGTAACAAAATATAACGGCAAGCTTGTGTAATTGTTATATTTAAATATTATAAACAATTGATTTATTATTATTGTTGATTATTCTCTCTATTTAATCAGTAGTTTTGTTTTTCAGATATGATAATCACGAGGTCTTCTTGAACATCATTATATTTTTTGGGCTTTATATTTAGTTTAATAGACTTGTACTATAACGTTATTGTAACGACTTAGACTAAAATGATAAACAAAAAACTATATTTTAGTTTATTGTTATTTCACTTTGATTTAGTTGATATTTAAATTTGTAATAGATATATTTAGTTTGTTTTAGATTTATTGTTAGTAAGATATAAATATATATTGAATTCAATGAATTAATGTCATAAAAGTAGACGGACAAAAAAATATACGGTGAAACCGGCGGTTTAAAACCGGACCAAACCGTTAGGTTTAGGTTTGAGTTTTTTTTCAAACCGTTCAAAATGGTTTGATTTAGGTTTAAGTTTTTCTCAAACCGGTTTAAACGGTTTGATTTGAAAATTTGTCAAAAATCGCAAAAATCGGACCGCTTACATCCCTAATACCAATCAAACACAATTAATTACAATTCCCAGTAAAACAATTTCTAGAAAAATCTTTTTCTTGTAAAATATTTTCTTTCCACCTATTTTTCACTTTACAATCAAACAGACCCTTAGATTCTTTCCTAAAAATTTCTTGCACCGAGATGATCTTACACCATAGTGTAGTGTGTACATATAGAAAAACCCATCCAATAGTATGCTTGATTCTCTCTCCACCCAACATTACTTGGTCCAAAACTTTAACCTTTTCAATCACTCCCCAAATAATTGTCTTTAAAAAGCTTGTGTCAAGGGATTTCATACCACTCAACCCATGCACCATTTCATACCACCCAACCCGTGCACCGTGATTAGATTGTTTAATGGATAAAATTTCACAACATGAAACCTAGATCAATTTATAAGAATTTGAACTACTTCTCTTAAAAATATTGACTTTCTAAGATGAAATCCAAAATCTTAACATAGTATCAGAGTCCAGTTCCAATGAGCAATTCAACCCGATTAAAACTCAAAAAAAGAGTACACAATTTCAAGGTTGATTTACTCAAACGAGATATTTTTCTAAGATGGAACCCTAAATCTTAACACGGATTATTGGACAATATTAAGGTCATTTCTCATGAATTTCAAGATTAGTTTTGCTCAAACGAGTTACGAGCCACCTTTTAAGTTGGAACCCCAAAATCCGCATATTAAAGTCATTTCTTTCCAGAGCAATGTGTCGGAGACAGTCTCATTGTTTTCCCCCAAAGAGTTGCGCATTCTTTACCGGCCTTCCACCAGGAGGTGAAGACAAACCAAGTTGATATGAATCATCATCAGGAAGAAATGGAGATATATAGTTTGATTTCAATTTTGTGAACGGGACACACTCTTTCAGAAACAAGAAGTGTTTTATTCACCACCATGCAAACACAGTAATACAAGACTATCAACAGACCATCCGATTAAAGTACATAAAAAAGACTAACTAGCTAGCCATTGACTATGGTTCCACCATTAGGATGAAGGATTTGTCCACTTATATAAGAAGAGTCCACATTCGAAGCAAGAAAGACATAAGATGGAGCAACCTCTATTGGCTGTCCTGCCCTCTGCATTGGCACTTCTTTCCCAAAGTTTGCATTTTCTTCTTCGCTGAAAGACGCCGGAATTAGAGGTGTCCAAATAGGACCAGGCGCCACTCCGTTTACGCGTATTCCTTTCTTCACAAGTCGTAATGCAAGTCCTCTGGTGAACGCCACAATCGCCCCTTTTGTCGATGTGTAGTCGAGTAACTTATCATTTCCTTTGTATGCAGTCACTGATGTTGTGTTGATAATGCTACTCCCTTCCTTCATATGCTTCAAAGCGTGCCTACAATTAAATATATGCACATTGTGAACTATATATAGTGACCCGTTTATTATAATTTCATTAAATGCGTAGTTGAAAATAAGTACAAAGTCAATAACTTACCTGACCATAAAGAAGTAGGAAAATATATTGGTTCTGAAAACCCTCTCGAGCCTCGCTTCGTCGATCTCTTCAATTGAGCTTGCCTTGTATTGCTCACCAGCATTATTAACAAGAATATCAACTCTTCCATAGTTATTCACTACTGCATCAACAACTCCCTTGCAATTCTCATCATACCCTAAATCTGCCGGTATCGCCATCGGGTCTTTTGCATCAGAATGTTTAGCTTCCATCAACATTCCAAGGGTATCCGCTGCATCTTTGTCCTCATGACCCTTCACATATGTGAAAGCCACCGTTGCACCCTCTAACGCAAAGCAAAGGCACACGGCTCGCCCAATGCCCGAATCACCTCCGGTCACCACCGCCACTTTACCCTGCACAGTGCACACAATATTGGTTCAAAAATGACAATTTTGTTATGAAAAATGAGAAGTTGTCTATGTACATACTCGAAGCTTGTTAGCAGGTTTATATTCCAGGCTAGCGAACTGTGGAGTTGGGTCCATTAAATGCTCTTTTCCAGGCTGAGTTTCTTGTTTCTGTGGTGGGAGTTTCTGATCATTAGACGCCATTAATCTCACAAAGAGTACCACTCTTCTCTTAGACTTCTCTTAGAATTATTTGTTACTGTAAAATTTGAAGAAAACTGGGTTTGGTGTGGAGGAAAATGGTATCTGGCGACTGGCAGTGGACGCTAACAGTCTGAAACAAGACAGAGATTGAGTGAACGTGTGAAATGAATATGCAAAGAGGGGATAGATATAGTGGTGTTTGAGGGAGAAAGCGGTGAATGCAGGCAAGAAGGTGGCAAGAGGCGGAGTCTACGTGTTACCTAAGGGCGCATGCGAATGGACACGTCTGTATAAAGGGACGTCATGACTCAGAAATTGGATTTGAATGAACTAGAATTGTCCTAAACCTTCTGATCTTCAAACACTTTTTGTTGGCTCCTTTCTTAAGTTATTTTTTTTCGTACATATTTTTTAAAATTCATTTTTCTTTATATTTGCGTCTTGTTCTTTCTTTAAAAAAAATTACTTTAATTCATCATGACTTGGAATTGGATTTGAATGAACCATTGTGCGACTATAGGATCGAGGTTCTATACCTTCTAATTTTCAAACACCTTTTGTTGGCTATTTTTTAGTCCTTGTTTGACACATAATCTTTGAGACTCATTTTTCTCAACGTTCATGTCCCATTCTTTCTTAAATAACAAGTAAGCATGGGACGTGAAGATGATTGGACGGTCCTAGTTTTAGCCACGAACGCACCCGTAGGCAGCTTTGCGAATAAAGCTTGTTTGCTTAGTATCATTACTTCGAGTCTCCCTGTTTTTTGGCACTCCGTAGACTAAAGCAGAACCTTGATGTTCTTGTATATGTACTGTGTTTCCTATGTATTGCGCTGTAGTGTAGATTATGGTAATGAACATCGAAACCAAATGTGCTCTTTTTGCGTGGTTTTGCACTATCCACTTTGCAATGACCAATTTCCTCCAGACTTAAAAGTCTCCGCAGCGAGCACAAGACGAGGCGCTCGATGAACAAGAAAAAGCCAGGAAAGATTGAAGGAGGGACCTCTGCATTAATAAATACCACGTGGGATGTGGGCAACTCCTCCCAAGGGTGAATGTATCAATTTTTCGGAGAATTTGCCTTCTTAACAAGCACGTCACGTCAACGAACAGACTCGATAGTGGATTCAGAAGTCAGTGGCCAGCGAGAATCTTTAACTATCTATCATGGTTTTGCATTATCCACATCGCAATGACACAAATACCAATTTTTACCATCAACTACACAGAGTACTAACCTAGTCACTATACAAGTCGTCCCGACTAGGATTCCACCTATCATGTCGACGTGAATTTCTACTGTGCTTAGAAGAACGTTCTTCCCTGTCCATGTAGCTTCTTTCTTCAGATGCAGTATCTAGACCAGAAAACTTTGTTTCGTGCCGATAAGAATGTCTTGTTTTTTTGTGATGCTTGTAATGGTAGTCTTCCCTGTATACAGACTTCTCTCCACCAATCGAGCGGTCTGGACTAGCTGACTTTTCAAGCCGATGGGCAGATGCATTTCGTTTGTCATGCTTACGAGAGTCTTCATAGTCCACGCTACTTCCCTTTCTTCGTGGTGGTGACGGGATCTAATTATATAATTGAAGAAAAATGAAAAGCTCTTATCAGAAGAAACAAGCTCGATAAAAAAATCCAAGGTTTTTCGATGATTGAAAGAAAATGAACTTGATCACCAACAAGGGAATATAAAGGCCCATATTCAGTTAAAAATTAAAGAGAAGAATTTTCACACATAATAGTGTTTCGTTTATTCACTTGAGTAGATGAACAAGTAGCAACATGATATCTGCAATATTCAACATGCTTATATTTGAGAATTTGCTTACCTGAAAGCGTGACATGTATCTTCCTTCAGGGGGAGGTGGTATGCCAAGCCTCTTTAAATCATCCCATGGAATTTGTCTTCTGATCTCGTAACAAAGAATTTATGAAAGTTCAGAATGCATCCTGGTCGAGTCTTAACATAGATTGCTTCTTGGTGTTAGCACAGGTAGGTAGTATCTAATTCACCCGTCTTTCAAGTCTTGGGGGCCTGTCATTTTGGTTCGCACAGACTGCTTCTTGTTGGTGGCTAGAACCCAAGACTTCTGGTGCGAAATAACAGTACCCCAAGGCATTTGAAAGACTGGTGCGAAATAGCTGTTAAAAGTTTTCTTTTTACCTAAAAAGGTAGATGTATAAAAATCTACATCATGACTATTAAACCAAATACTTACTAATACAATAGTTAATTACTGAACAAGTAAATGTGAACATACAGTGGAGCTCGAAATGGTCTTTCTCGTCCTCCAAACCGAAGTTGTCCTGATTCTTTCTTACCGCCAAGACCACCTCCTGTCAAACATGATGACTTTAAAGCTAATCAGAGTATAAAATATAGCTGTATGGGCAGCAGAATTTTAACATACCTAGCCTTCTCGGAATCCAACCTGGCATCAGTTGCTGCCTATTGTAATCGACTATAATCTCAGAATCATCGATGATGGTATGATGAGCATCCTAAAAATGCGTATTAACAGAATGAGCGTCAATAAAGTCTCGAGAGGAGATACAATTGCTAACAAATTCTTGCTGACGTGACTATAAGAAAGACGACACATGACGAAACCACTTTCACAATCAAGTCCATATATTTTCTTTCAGTCATTGCTACAAATCATTGAACAAAATGTAACACGTAAAAATTTAAGAACTTTTGACAAGTAAACCGGTAATTGAAAAGCTATAGTGAATAGCTTCTAATGGCTCATGCCAGAAGAACAGAAAGCCTGTAGTGATGTTATTTCATTAATATTTATTATTTGAAGCACAGTCGGGAAGTTATTTCCAAACAGAGCATGTGACAGGAATTACCAGCCAGGAGAGAAAAAAATAACTCGAGAAGGAAAGATCCGATTTTGACCATTATTTTCATATTTGAAATAATGCGAAAAGAAGGCCAGCTCCAAGTTGTTCAAGAATAGTGTCATTGAGTTTCTCGACCCTTGATTATGGGGGCAGGGAAGGGATATAACTTAGTGGTAGAGTGTCACCTTGCCGTGGTGTTCAAGCTTGATTATCCCTAAACCCAATGTGAGTTCTTCTATTTGGATTTGGTCCCCCGCTGCGATTCAATGAGAATGGAACAAATGGAATAAATGAAGAGATTGGAGAGTTAAAGGTTTAAAAATGGGACTCTGGGAAAATTAAAAGGCAGGAGAAGACCACGAGACTTGAGCTGGAATCTGAGGCAACATGCAACCAGCATTGGAGGTCAAGAAATCTGATTTAAAAGTTAAAACTATTCTTATAAAAAATGCTTATAAAATTGATGGCCAAAAAGTTCGAAAGGCTATGCCCCAATTTTCTATGAAGATTATGAGAGTAAAGGTCTTTCAAGGTAATTATATCAGAGGTGTTACTTCATTGAAATTTATTTAAATATGAGAGCAGAAAAAGCAGGTGCTCTAGAATTTGTTGAAAACTTCATTGACCTATCCAGCTCACATGCATATTAAATCAATTTTCAACAATTATAATTCCAAACAATTGTTTTTAATCTCTTAACTTCGATAAATCAATTCTGTCTCGCTGCTCCACAATCTCTTTCTCTAATTCTAACATTTCTGTTTATTACAGCTTTTTTATCCTTTAATTGAGGCGGCAAGTGACTATTTAAAATAACAATATTAAAGCTCCGAACAATTCCAAGAACAGTTACATCACAATCTTCATAACATTAATTAATGTTCAGTAAGAGCTAATTGCTACATGAATACGTCCAACTAGCCTTTCTTGCATAGTTGTTATGCAGTTCAATTAATTTAGGGTGTGTCTCTCATTATTGGGAGAAAAATGATGTAACGAATAGTATTTTTTGGAGAATGTATGGTTGAAATTTAAAATAACTTTATTGGTTTGTGTGTAGAATATTTTATTGGGTGAATGTGTGGTGGAGATTGTTTACTGTAGAAAACAATGTTTGATAAAATGGTAGACAAACAGGGGCTTAGTTGTTCCTTGATTCTCAGCAAAAATATTTTTTGAGAATAGAGGCAAAGCTTGATTATCTATTTAAAGCTTACAAAAGCTATAGGTTCCTGGTCTTTCAATATAAGCGCTCATAGTCAAAAAAATCAGAAATGGTATAATTCAAACAAGAGAACTATTCAACTGAATTAGTTCTCAGATAAAACTGAATACAGCCGATTGTTGGGCTATAGATCCTTCAAATAATATGACAAATGCATACATAATTTAGAATAAAGGCTAATAACTCAAGAAAGTGTAAGTAGGACAGATTGGCACAATTAAAATAAGGGAGCAAATCACTATTCTGAAGAGAAGAAACAGAAAAGTTGATAAGAAGAAAAATAGAAACAGAAGGCACGAAGAAATTAGTCAGTCCAGCTGTTAATATTTTATACAATAAATCACCTTGTATGCTCGATGCATCTCCCTCTCTGTTTCAAATTCGACAAAGCCATAGCCACATGAGGCACCCGTTACTGCATGGATTCCATGTTAATGTTGTTTGGTGAGGGGAAAAAAATGTTTCTCATCAATTAGTATAAAATTGGAACAAATCTTGTGAAGAAAACAGGGTATTGATGTATCCTCTTGCTTCTTACTTCGACTTCTAAGTTTTCTTTATTTCTTTTTCCTTTTGTCTTTTCAATCTGTGCTTTTTCCTTCTTCACAAAGAATAAAGTTATCCCCTAACATATTGGTCAAGCCTAAAACCCAACAATGTGAAATTTGATGATGCACAGGATGATGTATAACACTAAAACTTAATCTAGAAATCTTGGTAAAAATCATATCTTGACAACACAATCACATTAGAGTACATGCATCACAGCTAGGTTTTGTTTATATTAAAGCCATGTTTGGTGGAAATTAAAATCAGATTTTTAGTAGATTTTGATAGAAATTGATGAAATGTGTAGTAGAAAAGTTATGGGACTCATAAAATATGTGGTTGAAATGAATTGTTGACTTTAACTTAGATTAAAATCTAGATTTTAATCGGTACCAAACAGGAGCTAAGAGGGCACACCGTATTTACATGCTGAGAATTTAATGCACAAAAAACTGAAGAAACTCACTACTGAAGAGAATAATCAAGCAACAATTCACTTTAGTACATTTTTATTCAGAAATAATCCCTTTAGGACTTGGGCATTCCTTCCCTCTAGCAGTTGTAGGCTTGTAGCTAAAAAATACAAAACAAATGGACGCCCAAATAATGTGCTTCAAAAAATTAGAAAAGTATAAGAAGTGGATTTTTCAGCCTCTCTGAATCAGTGTAGCAATATTCTATTACAGTTTTTGAGCTTTCTCATTTCAATTAGACAAATTCCTCATCAGTAGTTAATAAACATTGGAAACACATTTAGTGAGAGTTTTCTTCGTGAGAACTACTAATACCTTCATTCGAGTTTTATAAAAAAAGTCTCTCTATGAACCAATCCCTTCCCTAAAAATTTATGTTGATCACAGAAATATCTTCTATAACTTTAGACTCGTAAAAGCTTGTGAACATTCAAAATTAAACGCGGCCAGGGCAAGAATTTCATTTCAAAGGTGAAGAAGATTTTGATTTCTAAATGTTTTCCTAATTAGTAGGGAAGAAACATATGTTAGTACTAGGCAACATTCATCTCAAGCCTTAAACAAAGATTAAAGTAGTAAGCATTGTATCTTCTAGGGATTCCCTCTAAGGAAATCAACCAAACAACTTGTGGGTTCTATTCAGTTAAAAACACTCGATGGAAAACATAAAAATAAATCACCTATATGTCTGACCAGCCGTAAGTTCTTGACCCTTCCATGTGTGCTCATAGCCTGAGAAAACAAACAAAAGCAATAAATTGAACCATAGACCTTCTAAGAGAAACAAAACGATCAAAAAATTTAAAGGAACCAACAATTTCAATTCAATTAAATAAATTACAAAAAAGGGTACCTGACGGAGAGTGTCTTCAGTGGTGAGGTGAGAGAGACGGCCCACAAAGAGAGTGCAATAAGGGTCACCAGTAACTTTCGGGTCGCCGAAGGCGTCATCTGCAAATGAAAACAACAAGAAGAGCAATGAAAACATTCGGACAGAAGAATTTGTCAGTAAACGGGGTAATAAAATTGGGAGAAAATTACAGAGGCCAGCATTCGAACAGAGAAGAGCCCTGTAAACGGCGTTATCGTGAGGTAGAGTGTCGGTTCCATCGATGCTTCCGGCTTGGATCGGATGGTAAGCGTCAGCGTAGAACACAGAGTTAACGCTGCTCATTCTTCGTGGTTAATTTGGGCACTGAGACTCCTATTTACAGTCCCTCGTTTACAATTTGGGGTTAATTGTTTCAGTGGTCACTGAACATATATCCGCACTTTCATTCTTAAGGTGTCGAATTTTCGTTACTATTCTAATTCTTCAAAACATCTTTAGTAAATTGTCGTCTTCGATGGATTACTAAACTTAAAAAAAAATCGTCGATTGCTCACTAAACTTTTAAGAACTTTTTTGATTACTCACTGGACTTTAAGGTGATTAAATTTTGACCACTAAATTTATAAAAATGACGTTCATTAAGAAAATGTGTATTGCAAATGCACAAATCACGTAAAAGTAATAATATAGACAAACGAGTCTGATTTGTCGATCTCACGAAAAATTATTTATCAATTACACAATAGTTAAATTTAATTTTAACATATTTTTATAGAGTTTTAAATTATTTTCATCATTTGAAAATACACAATTCATTTAACTAAATTTATTGTGTGTTTTGTTACAAAATCCATTTAATTAAATTTAACTTTTGTTTGGTTTTCATTATTTTCAAAATGTATTTTTTTTTTCATCCACCCACCCTTCAATAAAATAATATTACACACAAACCCAAAAAATTTCCTTATTTTTTAACCACATTTTCTATCAAAACCTACCAAAACATATTTTAATTAATTGTCTGTTTCATTGCAAAATTCATTCAATTAGATTTATTGTATGTTTCATTACAAAATTCAAATTTATTTTTAATTTATTTTTAACAACGAAAAACACAATAAATTGATTTTTTCAAATAATGAAAATAGCTTAAAATTTTACAAAAATATGTTAAAATTAAATTTAACTGTTGTGTAATTGAATAATCATTTCTTGTGGGATTGATAAATCGAACTCATTTGTCCACTTTATTACTTTTGAGACATGTGCATTTGTGGTACACATTTTTTAACGAACATGCTGACGTCATTTTTATAATTTAAGTGGTTAAAATTCAATCACCTCAAAGTTTAATGAGCAATCGAAAACTTTTTTTAAAGTTTAGTGAGCAATCGAAGGCGTGACAATTTGTTAACAGCGTGACGGGATGCCACATGTGCATTCCGTTTGTCACGTCACTAATTTCGTTAAAGATTTAAAACGGATGTTATGCTGATGAGTAACGTCCAATGTTTAAATAAATTTAGTGAGAAATAGACATAAGTTCAGTGACCATTAGGATAATTAATTCAAATTTGAGGTGATATAAGCTTTGACAACTATAATGATGAGAAAATAGAGTTTTAAATAGTAATATTTCAGAGAATTTTTTGTTAAAAACTACAGAAATTTTTTGAATCTATCCACAAAATATTTTATTTTGCGAATGTGTGGTTGAAAATAAGTATTTATAAAAAAGAGTGAAAATAATGGTTGTCAAACACGGTTGACCAATAAGTCATATTTTTATTCTATTTATATTTTCTTAATTACCGTCATAATATATTTTACGAACGTGTGGTTAAAAATAAATATTTATAAAAAAATAGTGAAAATAATGGTTGTCAAACATGGTTAGGCAACCAGACAAATTTTAATTCTATTTATAGTTTCTTAATTACCATCATAATATTAACTTTATTTTTATCTGAATTTATGCGAATTCAGAATAGCCAATCAATTCAAAGTTCAATTCACTTATGTGTAAAACCTAAATTGTTTAGTATAAATTTTGTCGTTTCACTCTCATACTTGGGTGTATATCATTTCTCCAAGTTGAACCAATGGATACATTTTTACAAGGGTAGATATACAAAACGTTCCTACCTTTTAATGTCATTGTGTAAAATGTCCTTACTTTTCATTTTCAAACATACATTCCACCTTTTATTGCGCAAAAGGTCCTTTTAAATCATTTTTCCAATAAAATGACTATTTTACCCTCAAATGAAACAAAAAGAAAAGAAAAAATAAACAACTAATTGTAATCATAGTCATAAATTTTTCAAGATATTATAGATAAGTCATAAATTCTCCACCACCACTTTCACAATCACACCAAATCGCCACATATAAATCCACATAACACCATCTTCTGGCCACCACGCCCATTGGACTCCACCATCATTAGCCTCGCTTCACTCTCCTCAACATCATCTCCCACAGTATTGGTCACAAAATTTGTTGAAAACAGCCACATTTGTAGCCTAAAATACCAAACTGTCGTATACAACCTTTCACGACAACCCCACTTTCAACGCCACCCACGATCGCACACCACCACCGACGGTTACTTCTCACCTCGACGAACCTATACATAACCTCACATCAATCAAACATACGTCAAATCATTCTATTGTAATCTAGACATTCGACAACCATTTTGTCACTCTTCTTCTTCATTTCATGCATCCCACAACACTAAATCCCAAAAAATGAAAGGTAAAAACGTTTTGCATAATGACATTGAAAGGTATAGACATTTTGTGTGATTAGGATCAAACTTCCGACACGAATATGAAATATTTCTTAAAAATATATATAACGTGACGGAATTCTTAATGATTTTTTTTATTGTTGCTAATCAATCACAAAATTTATCTATTTTTTTTTTTCTTTT
The DNA here is from genome assembly GCA_019097785.1 of Fraxinus excelsior. Taxonomy (NCBI): domain Eukaryota; kingdom Viridiplantae; phylum Streptophyta; class Magnoliopsida; order Lamiales; family Oleaceae; genus Fraxinus; species Fraxinus excelsior. Next base: position 28,721,254 of record CM032639.1, on the reverse strand, counting down.
TATGAATTTATTTAATTATAGTTCTCAAGTATGTTTCCATTAGCCTTATTTTACGTGACATTGTAGTGAAACAACCCAACTGTTTCACCATGCAAAGTAGCATTACACAAATATTTACGGGAATAAAAAATAAAAAACTTGTCATCGGACTCTTACCTGCATTCATCAGTTTATTTTTAATTAATCACTTTATTAATGCGCATGATGTTTGGATAGTAGTTTTGATTTTATATATATATAACTTACATATTATCCACACACCATATGAGAAAAATTCAAGGCAAGTATTATTACATTCTCTTGAGCAAGTACTGATAATGCCTTAGTATTGTATATTCACATTTTGATCAATCCAAGAGTACCCAATATTTATCAGAACAGTAGGATTCTAAATTATCAAAAATGAATGAATACCGTATGTATGGAATACCATTTCAAGTCGAGGAGAAATGTCCCTTGTAGACGATCTATAACAATGGGTTCGTGAAGCGTAAAAATGCATTCGTCCTTACACCTGTACGGTGAACAGGTAGAGTCTGAGTACCAAAGCAAGAGCCAGCTGCAACAGGAAGATGCCAGCCACAATCAAGAACCAACTTTCACCAGCAGACTTGATGTGGTTTCTGAGGTTGAGGGCAACAAAAGTAGCAGACATGAGCCCCGCTACACCCGCAACAACCCATCTGAAGATTTCCTGAGGAATAACGGAGAGACCCTGCAAAGCAATAACAATCATGTTTACACCAATCCAATAAATACCGTCTAAGATGTAAGGACATTGTTAAAGGGTATTTAGGTCATTTATGTAATACCTAGGGTTTCCTAAGGTTTTCCTAATGCTTATTATAAATAGTAAGAGAGGCTAACACAATAGTTAAGCCTTCTCATTCTTTTACCAACAACAACATGGTATCAGAGCAAGGTTATGGGAGATTAATTCCGTAAGCTTTGTTCAAACATTCTTTTTCTTTCTGTCTTCAAAAAAAAAAAAAAAAAAGGTTACTGTTCATCCGCGGTTACTGTTCACCGCGCGCACTGTTCATCGCGGTTACTGTTCACCGATCTGTTCAGGTTACTGTTCATCGAGGTTACTGTTCACCGCTGGTTTTTTGGTCAATGTTCAATCTGTTGATTTCAGATCTGCTTCTGGTTATAGGTTATTGTTCTATGAAAGTACTACAAATGTTCGTAAGTCTGGTTATGACTCTCATGTTCTTCGTTTAAGCCCTACAGTTGTTTGTATTGTTGGTTTGTTTCCCTTGTGCGAGCTGTTTATTACTTGTTGAATTGGAGGGTACTAATGTCGATGACTACACCTCAACCATTAACAACGCGTAGGTTGAACGGAACTAATTATTTAAATTGGTCTAAAGCTGTGAAAATAGCCCTAACCGGACAAGGAAAACATCGTCACCTTACGGAACCCGCCCCGGCAACAGATGATAAAAAGTATGACGACTGGATTCAGGCTGATGCGCAGATTGTAACATTGTTGTGGAATTCGATGGAGCCTCAGGTGGCTGATCTCTGTACTCATCTAGATACATGCAAAGATATATGGGAGTATCTTCGTGTATTATATTCGAGTAATCTCACCAGGATGTATGATTTATCAGTAGAGTACTTCCAACTTCAGCAAGGCATGCAATCCGTTACAGATTATTTTGCCACATTCAATCGCCTCTATGAGGAGATGAATACTATCCTACCAATGACTATCGATCTGAAAGAAATGCAAAAGCAACGTGAGCAGATGGGTGTCATGAAGTTCTTGGCTGGATTACGTCCAGAATTTGAACCAGTTCGATCTCAGATTCTTTCCAGTGCTACTCTCCCCACCATCACTGAAATGTATTCTCGTGTCTCACGTAGCACTACCAAGGACAATATTTCTGGCTCGAGTTCGTCTACATCATCTGAGCATTCGGCCCTTGTTACACAGATTCCTACACGAAATCGAGGTGATCAACTTAGTGGTGCTCGTGGTGGTTTCTCCCGTGGTCGCCGTGGTAGTGGCCCTCGGGGTGGCCGTCGTGGCCGTGGTCGTGGCTCCTTTCGTCAGTGCTCCTTTTGTGGATTGGAGAATCATAGTAGAGACACATGTTGGAATTTGGTTGGCCGTCCACCCAAATTTGCCAATGCAGTGACTTCTGATCCAGATATTCCTACACTTCCAGTATCTCAGGCGGTTAAAGACATTTCTGATGAGGAATATGCTCAGATCCTTCAGTATAGGGCATCTCAACAGGCATCTCTTCCTATTGCTTCTTTAGCTCAACGAGGTACTTCTTCTGCTTGTCTTTCCATTAGTCCATCCCCTCCCACACCGTGGGTCATCGACTCTGCTGCCACCGATCACATGTCAGGTACATCCTCTTTATTTACGCATATTCAGTCATCTCCTTCGTTATCTCCTGTTACGGTTGCTGATGGTTCCACTGTCCCTATCCGTGGCATTGGTACAGTGGACCCCTCACCCTCCTTATCTCTCTCATCTGTCTTGTACATTCCATCGTTTTCCTTTAATTTGATGTCAGTTAGCAAACTCACAAAACATCTTAATTGTTCTGTCTCCTTTTTTCCTGATTCTGTCATTCTCCAGGATTTGAGGACACAGAAGACGATTGGTACAGGGCGTGAGAACAATGGCCTTTATTATCTTAATCATGAGGGAGCCCTGCACATCCACCTACTGCATGTCCTGCTGTTGCGTCTGCTCATCAGATCCATTGTCGCCTGGGTCATCCCTGCCTTGGCAACCTCAAGTTACTTTTTCCTAGTTTCAGTCATTTGTCTTCTTTAGAGTGTGAGTCTTGTCAAATGGGTAAGCATCGTCGTGTTTCATTTGCTTCCCCTGCTCATGTTCGAGCATCGAGTCCTTTTAGTTTAGTTCATTCAGATGTTTGGGGTCCTTCTCGTGTTACTTCTACATTTGGTTTTCGTTATTTTGTCACTTTTGTGGATGATTTTTCAAGGGTTACTTGGCTTTATTTAATGAAAGATCGTTCGGAATTATTCTCTATTTTTCGTGCATTTTGTGCTGAAGTTAAAACTCAATTTAATGTACCCGTTCGTATTCTTCGTAGTGATAATGCTCGTGAATATTTTTCTCAGCCTTTTACTTCCTTTATGTCACACTCTGGTATCCTGCATCAATCTTCTTGCCCTCACACACCACAGCAAAATGGGGTTGCTGAGCGTAAGAATCGACATCTCCTAGAAGTGGCCCGTACTCTTCTTTTTGAGATGAACGTTCCCAAACATTTCTGGGGCGATGCGGTTCTTACAGCTTGCTTCCTAATCAACCGGATGCCATCTTCTACCCTACGAGGCACAGTTCCCCATTCCACTCTCTTTCCCCGTTCACCCTTGTTTAGTTTACCTCCTCGCATATTTGGGTGTGTCTGTTTTGTTCATCAGTTGACTCCCGGCAGGGACAAGTTAGATCCCCGTGCTTTGAAGTGTGTTTTCCTAGGTTATTCTCGCACGCAAAAAGGTTATCGATGTTATAGTCCATCCTTACGTCGCTCACTTATTTGTGCAGATGTTACATTCTTTGAGTCCACTCCTTACTTTTCTGACCCGTCCTCTCGACTTGATCTGGATGTTACACTTCCTTTGCCAATTGACCCTACCCCCACGCTATCTTCCTCCGCTCCAGATCCTATCCCCCCCAATCGTTCTTCGGTCCCTTTGCAGGTATACTCTCGTCGCCAGAAGGCTGCCTCCGCTGTTGTACCTATCGACTCTGTGCCCTCAGATTCTTCTCCAGCAGACCTGCCCATGTCTGACATGGACATACCCATTGCCGTCCGGAAAGGTAAGCGCACCAGTACTAATCATCCTATTTCTAACTTTGTCTCGTATGCGCACCTTTCTCCTTCATACTCCTCTTTTGTTGCTTCTCTGTCCTCTGTTTCTATTCCTAAGTCTGTTTCAGAGGCACTTACTAACCCTGGTTGGGCTAAAGCAATGAAGGAAGAAATGACTGCTTTACATCAAAATGGTACTTGGGATCT